>MJHO01000112.1:235000-323010 GCA_002076135.1 Xerophyta viscosa | reverse complement strand
CAGCAGCAGAGTTCGGTGTGAGGTTAAAACGCAGTGATACATTGATGAATCTGCTTGCACATGGTCCCTCTGATCTTGAAGGTTTTTCATGAGGGCATACAAGCAGCACACATCTTATCTTTAACCTCCTTCCATATTGAAGTTTGCAATGTTACAGTATCAGTTTCTTCCCTGTCCAAATTTTAGTTATCAACTTTTTCACCTTTTAATATGGTGGAATCTATGCATAATTTAAGGAGTTCTATTAATTTGCCGAAAATTTGGATAGATTTCTTCTATGTTTACTATTGACATCATTTTAGTATTTTAATTAGACCAAGTTTTGTATATATATATATATATCCTATTTTTTTTCCTCTTTTTCTTCTTGTGTGTGTTTAATTCCCAGTCTGGTTTCGCCACCTTCCCAACCAATACAAAAGTCAGGGTTAAAAGAGAATCTTCCTAAATGTGTGATCTCTAATCTAACTGGAGGTATGAAATTTTGAGTTTATCTCCAATCCTAATTACGGTTCCCAATTATTTCTCTTATGAGCTTTTTTATATTGCCAAATTGTTTTTTATGAAGAAAGGTTCCAAATATGATTTCTAATTTAACATATTTCTTAAATTTGATGATTAATTGTCCATTTGAATCAATTCATGAACGTTTACAACCAGCAATCAGATGGATTCTTCTGTTGGAAATGTAATATCCTGCAGTGTTTCTAGAGGTAACAATATCATATACATGTGAAGGCGGGCGACGGCAGATTGAAACCCTATCCGAGTGTTTGGAGATTTTTTTTTCACCGCTCCATGTAGATATTTTCACACAACTAATGATAGAACATTTGGGGGTTTTAATGGAAGATGGATACACTTATTTGGCAATAGTTGACGAATCGAACGGGAGCCCTGGTGGTCGTCGCTTTCCAAGGCATTTTGGAGATGGGTACAAGAAGTCCTCGAGCAAACATTCCATGATGAAGTAGTAGCCCTTAACCGACGCATCTAATGGAATCTCTAGATAGTACACTAAGTCTTTCTACAATAACTTCATGGGAATTGCAGGAATTGCCTATATCTAAAGGTTCCATTTTTAGGGACATGTAAGAGTGGAAAGTTGGATAGGGAAAAAAAATAATCAAGGGACAGAGAAATTGATGTAGAAGATATCGTCATTAATGATGATCGGATAGTAGAGAGATAAAGATTGAAGTGCCACCAAAAAGACCACATGCGGCTAGACGAATCAATAGAAGAGTGCGACCGCAAGTGCGGTAGTCGACAAGGAGATTATGGCGACGGCATGCGAAGATAGTAATTCTATTTGATGTTCTCCTCTACTTGGTGTTGTTATGTATTTGGCTCGCTATCTGTAGAGGTTTGCAGTGTATTGAATTGATATATAAGAAGATGAAGATGCATGTAGTAGCCTCCTATTTTCGAGTGGAAGATATTGTTTATTAAGGATGGGTTCTCTGATTTATATCAGATTGATGTTGCAGCCATTCATTACCATCCAGCTAACACATTCTTTGAACAATTTGTAGACTATTGATATGAAACTCCGAATTACAAAAATGTTATAGCATAAAATAAAATATATATATAAATATATATATATATATATATATATATATATATATATATATATATATACTTAATAGTTTGAAAATGTTCAAAAACATGGATCGTGGAGGCTGGAATAATACTATACACATTTCCATACGGGACTTAACCTTGATAGCAATGTGGATACCCGGAAGTGAGGTCAAAGAGGTTCACCCAAGATAAGCCAACAATAGTTCAGCGTTGGCGAGATTGCAATTCTACCTTTCTCTCCAGCAATGCCAAGAATCTCCTCGAACTTGCATCGGAAATCATCGTGGTCATCCAATCTAGTCAAATCCACCGCCCTTCCTACTGCCATCACTTGCATATGAACCTGCAAATGAGATGAACAGTTGCAATCAATCATTTCGAACCCTACCTAATCAATAAAAATTAAAGTTCATACTTTCTTAATACAATAAGTACCTTGGTACAGGTACGAATTTCTTGGCTTTGTGTATCCTGAGCTAACCTAAGCCATGATTTCTCTGGCTCGCTACCGATTGCAGGGGCAAGTGACCTAGCCTGTTGTGAATGCCTATCAGAATCAGCATCAACAGATGCCACTTGCTGATCTTGAGAAGCAATGCCGAATACAGTTGAAACAGGATAACACTCTTCTATGGTGGAACTTCTTACAACTGAAAACCAAAAAGCCTGCCACCACTACCCTTATCATGCTTTGTTCCAGAATTTTTGTTTATGCTCACAGGGTACCATTCAGTCTGACCATCAGATCTTACTCAAGTCAATTGGTAATGGCTGATTGTGAAGAATTTTCATTAAATCCAACAGGGCCATTATTTGATGTGGATGAAAGAAGACATGGTGAACTAGCCGACGGATAGTGCTCCTGCAATATATGTAGTGGTGAAAACGAGAAAGTTTTTGTGGTTTCAACTGCAGGGTTCGAAATACCAAAGCGAAAATGAAGCATAGCATGAAAAATAGTCCCACACATGCACACAGATATATATATATATATATATATATATATATATATATATATATATATATATATATATATATATATATATATGTGTGTGTGTGTGTGTGTGTGTGTGTGTGTGTGTGAGAGAGAGAGAGAGATATTATGGTGCCACAGAAGAGAAGGCCTCAATCTACAAGAAAATAGGCAGGGAAGTGGATTAACATAGAGTGGACATTGGACAACCTAGCACATAGGCTTCAAATTCAATTAAATTAGACAAACAAGTAAGGTTTTTGTCATACATATCCAAAGAATTTCCAGTAAAAAGAATCCTCAATCATATTCAGAGAAACGGAAAGCAGTATCAACTAGCACCGAAACGCCTTTATAGCTTTATAATATAATTCCTTTCGCATATATCATCATTTAAGGTTATGTTATACTGTCAGGCTTTTATTTCTTACCAAATGATGGAGAAAAATCTGGTCCTTGAGAAGATGAAACTTGTTGCCTTGCACGCTTATTTCGTGGAGTAGCTTGAGGTATAAGACAAGCAGCAGCTACAAGAGGCTTCAATTCTCATGGTGATAATCGATCAGACTGAAGAATTGAAGAGGGTTCATCCCATTGCACCTGCACATTCATAATTAAATTTCGAACTAGGCACAAAAAGAAATAGATCCCAAAAGAATATCTATCAGGTTCAATGCTTACCCTCAACGATCTCCATTCAGAATTTACCCAAGCAAATGATTCTATGTTCCCAACACCAATTGTATAGTCCCACTAAACCTATTTAAATTTCGAACTACCATGAGATTTGAAATGCTTATCCCGCTTTGGCCGCGCAATTCCGAATGACAGTATTTACCTTCTTTCAGGTGCTTCATCACCTTCAAACTTTATCTTAAACCTCATACCAACTGACAGTTTGTGATTTTTTGCTTCAAGATACTTGTTGACACTTACAATAAATTCTGACTTTTTAGTTCTGCAACTAAAAGCATTTGCATTCTTTAAATCTTTTGGCACGGGGAATCAATCATAATCAAGATACATATAAGAGATTAGCCATGTAAGAAAGTATAGACCTTGGTTTACAGAAGACAATATAGCGTGCTGGTGGATATAGCATGTGATGCAGTAATCAAAACATCGAGATGCATGCTGTGACTGGATATGACCGATGAAGGCACATTATTAAATTGTCCCATAAGCCATATCACGCCTACTCTTAGTTCATCATTCTCACCTCTATAGAACAATTTAAGATAAACATTAAAAACAGTTGTACAGAAAAAATATCTAAAGCAATGTAGACTACAGGGCAACAGCATGTAAGACCTTGCCTTAGAAATATAAATGCATCACCAGCAATCAATCGCTTTAAGCTGACAAAAACACTCCAACCTGTTGTAAGAAGATGGCGCCTAGGTTGACCTGCATGAACATAGAAAGCAAAAACAAAAGAGTAGAATTACAGTTTTGAATGCCATGAAGAATTAGCTACAAAGAATCCAGTAAAGGAGATAGTCTTGAAGTTCAACAAAATAAACTATCAAAACGACAAATTTCTCCTTTGATATAGTTGGAAACATACCTCGGAAAGTATGATGAAAATTCCATTCATTCCCATGAAGATCCATGGCAACCAATTCTTGCCATGGCGGCTGTTATGACATATCCTATACAAGATAAGAGATATTAAAAATCGGATAAAGATACGAGATAAAAGTGAAAACTTTCAATACAAACAGAATAAGAGCGATACAATTGATTGAAGTTTTAAATGTTTAGGGCATTCCAAAGGAGGTAGGCACTAATCTGTATGCCTTCTTAGCACAGAGAATCCTCCATGAGTGCTTGTATCAGATGCTGTTAGTGTTTTACAAAAATGAGTGTACAGTGCAACTTTCTCATTCAGGTAGTGGAGGAGCAGGGCTTGTGACTTCAAATTGCTGCATTACAAGATAGCACAATAAGTTCATCATCAAGTTAAGCTACGTTAATCAAAAGCTTATTTATTGAACCAAAAGAAGGAAGAATCAATACGAGAAAGAAACTCACATCATGCTCAGGTAGTAGAGCTATTTGAGCATAAACTTCATTTGTATCAGATTCAGCCTACACGGTGAACATTCGCGAACAGTCGGCGAACATCGCGAACACCTTTCGAATTTATAATAAGATACCGACAAATAATTTTCTTGCCATTTCTCACATCATTTCTCATAATTTCAAAAAAAAAAAAAACATTTTTACAACTTCCAAAATATAAATACATCATCAAAGTAACACACATGTACTTAATGTCCAATACTCGATACCGAAGGATATCTGCAAGAACGCTTGTTGTAGCCTAGCTTATGGCATCTAGTACACTTGCATTTTAATTTTCCAGAGTCCGTTGACTCTATTCTTGCCTTTCTTCTTCTCCCGGCCTGAAGAACTGCAACAGGTGGCATTATGGGTTCATCTGTTTCGTCTCGTATTCAGTGTTTACTTTCTCTCATTGGTCGTATAACTCCACTGCAAGCAGAAAGGTAATTAGAGGTCTTAAAAAATACATCACAATATTCGTATGGATTTAATTGTGCCGATGAAATAGCAACGAGAGAATGACGACAAGGCAGTCCGATGACGTCCCAGTCCCTGAATGAGCAAATCAAGTTGTGTAGTTTAACCACGTTGCAACTATATTCATCCTCAATTGAAATTCTACATCGAAAGCCCTCTATATGGAAAAAAAACTTTGATCGTTTGAGATTTTTCTCGAATAACTCTTGCTTTCTTGAAGTTAGTTATGTATTCTATGATGAAGAAGCTATTCTGCGCTTATAGAAATACTCTGAACACTTTTTTTTGTTGCTTCGACCAGTTTGCAAATTGGCAGACTGCGACATTTTTTCAGTACGGAGTTCATGCTCTCGGCGCAGTTAGTGCTTAACATCCTATATCTACGAACACAATCAATGATGAAGCTTTAGAAAAGAAGGAGTTCGCTGGTGTACGCGTATGTTCGCGAGTATTCGCGGATGTTCGCAGATGATCGCGAACAGCTGCGAACGCCTACAAACACCGCGAACACCTACGGGACCCATAAATAAAACGTTGACATACAAAAAGAAATATTCTTACCTTTTGGTTGGGAAGTAAGTATTTGCCCATTTTTCTTTAGGAATTTCACTAATGAATTTATAGTATTCATCGTGCTCCTGTAAAAGCTTGCACATCACTTGCTGGAAATGCCCCTCTATTCGAGCTCTTGCAGCAGCCCAGAATAATTTAGCTGCTATTCTGTCATTCGTTTTTTCAACAAGATTTTTGGACATATGAACCATACAGTAAGAATGATGACATTCTGGAAAAACCTCTCAACAATATCGCCATCTTTAGATACAAGTCCCCGCATCCTATCTGTAATAATCACAGGTGGCTGGGCTATGTATCCAATCGATTTCCTTAGCAATTCTAGGAACCACTTTTATGTGTCATTCTTTTCAATTTCAACAACAACAAATGCAAGATGAAGTAAATGGTTGTTACCGTCTACCGTTGTTGCTATCATCAAGCAACCGGGTTATTTACCCCGAAGATGATAACCGTCGCACCTAGGACTGGCGGAATGTACTGCCGAAAAGTTCTTTTGCACGCTCCGAAAGACCAATAGAACCTATGAAAGCGTTGTCCTATACATTTTAAAGCAACGTCGTTGTCAATATCCAACAATCTTATTTTTCTCATTAGTGGTCTTAAGTCGTTAAAAGAATCTTCGAAATTTCCACGAATGTGTTCAAGTGCCCTTTCTTTTCCCTTATATGCCAACCAATACGAGCACTCGTAACCGTACTTACTTCGAATATCTGTTATAATTATTTTTAGCGTATAATCTTCATCTTCACGTAATTGATCAACAATTTCCGCTGTAGTGGAGTAAACACATATTACCCTTATATACAATAAATATAATAAAAATCATTGTTCGCAGGTGTTCGCGGGTGTTCGCAGGTGTTCGCCGGTGCCCACAGGTGTTCGCGTCTGTTTTTCGGTGTTCGCGAGTGTTCGCAGTTGTTCGTAGATGTTCACAAGTGTTCAAAGGTGTTCGTAGGTGTCCTGAGTGTTCGCAGGTGATCGTGTCTGTTCGCGGGTTGTTCGACGGTCACCTGTGAACGCCTGCGAATATCCGCGAACACCGGCAAACAGACACGAACACCTGCGGACACCGGCGAACACCTGCGAATACTCGCTAACACACGCGAACACCCGAAAACACTCGCGAATACCTGCGAACACTTTTGAACACATGTATATTGATGTTTAAATGATAGAAAAATAATATAGATTTAATATTTACTTACAAGCTATCAACTTGCTGCTACACTGCTTGTGTTTAGTTCCATGAGTGGTCCGTATGTATGTTTATCTACAAGATTTGTCACTATGAACTCCTCTGTTCCTTTAACTTTTCTTCCTCCACATCTCCAGTTGCATTCATCGTTCCAGCATTTGACTACGATTTTTTCAGCTTTGGTTTTCACAGATTTTGTTTCAAAATGCTCTCTGAGTGCATGCGGTTGAATAAATTGCTTGAATTTTTTCCGACTACAAACAGTTGTTCAATCATCAGATTTGGCAGATCGTCGTCGTTTTCGTCTTCAAGAGGAGGAACACCACCTCTGAATGTTGAGTTGAGGGTATAGGTGTCCAGCTCGCTTGCGTTTCCATGATCGTCGGTGCGGTTTTGAAGGATATCTCGGATTTCACTAGAGTTATCTCTCCGAAACGCATAATACGCCATATACAATATATTATCAGGATCATATTTTTCGACTTCTTGCTGTATCTCCCGTTGCACCATTTTTTCGTCATCAGTGTCTTCTTCTGCGTGCATTTCAGTCACTTGCGTAGGCTCACATGGGAAGTTCTCGGAGTCGAGATCGTCGTCTTCTAATAATCTAAAGGATGGTGGAAATGGAGGGATGCCAGGGGATGGAATTTGCCTTATTGGATAAGGAGTGAAATGAGAGTTGTTATCCGCCGACATTTTCGGATCTTCGCTAGCAGAGGGAGGAAGAGACGCGAGATTGGTAATGGAGACGACAAATAAGCGCGGACTGGACTAAAACACCGTAGAAAAAGCGGGAAAGATGGGTCGGAAGACGGTCGACGCGACGGTGACGCGACAGCGAACAGTGAGCGATTTTAGAGAACGCGGGATAAAAAGATGTCGAGGGCAATTTGATCATTTTACAACACAAAAGGGACGCGATTCACTTAAAATAGAAGAGGGGGTGCTGTTTGCCAAAAACAGATTAAGGAGGGCTCCGATTTGCCAAAATATATATTTTAACAAATTATATGTTCTCTATTTTTAAGTTTTAAATTAGTCCTTCTATTTAGTAATATGACATTAGCAGTAGAAAGTGTTAATTTATAATAGGAGCGGCTTATTTTACAGATCAGTCCTTTAGAGGACTGATATGTATTTACCATTATCTTTTTCGTTTTATATTTTTGGCAAAACCATAATTGTACGATATGAGAGCAATTTTTTGTCCATTAAGTGGACAGACTTAGACAACAAGAAACTGGAGGGATCTGGTCCCCATAAAATGGGTATAAAAAGTGGTAAATAGATGAATGTGATGGCGTAAATTCGATGGATAAAATAAAATGGTAAGGGAACTAGTGTCATGTATAGGTATAGCAAACATAAATTCATCTTTCTATTTGTGCTGTTAGTTTTGCTATTGGGCTAATCTACCTTGCTTGTTTTCTAAATCTAACCCACTATTGGACTTTTGTCCCCAAAAAATTTTACATTAAAATATTTATGCAACGTCAGCATATATATATATATATATATTTTTTTTACGTTTAAATAAAAAAAATTTTACGATTATTTTTTGAAAAAAATTTCTAAATAAAACTTGTAAATTAAGATTTGTAATTTTTTATATTCACAAATTTTTTTAAAAAAATATTTCTAATTATGTATGTTAGAATTTTAAAGTTTAACTGGTTTAACATACTTTAAAATAGCTTTTAAATCCAGTTTAAATTCCTTAAATTTTGAAGTATAAATTTTTTTTAAAATAAAAATATAATCTCATCTAAATATATAATTTTAATATTAAAATTTTTTTAATTCTAGATAATTTATTTTAACTATATTATATAAAATAATATAACCATTACATTAACTATCTCCATACAGCAGACAATCCAGACCCTCAACAGTCGCATTTAGATGCATCGTCAAATTGGACGGCTTTGATTTACTAATCTGATTCCTTGCCTCCTTGGTGTGATCGCGATACAAAAATCTTTCCATGTGCGAGAATCACACTGTAAAGCACATGCACCTTTCCCTTCCTCATTTGCCGCGGTAAAATCTGACAAATTTGCCGCCCGAAACAACACGCCGATTCCCGTTCCGACAGAGATGTGTAAAAGCAGTTGCATCTTCTTTACTCGGTTTCTGACTACATATTCGTGACGAATTTCGGGCAAGGAGTAATACGTTTAATGCGAATTAATTTTTGGTTGGAGTCCGGGCTTCAACCCCCTTATATATAGCTTGATATCTTCATTCCGCTTTTAACTTCAGTAAACGCAGTACAGTCCTCAGTGTACTCTTTGACGATCCAATCTTGCGGCGATCGCCGTGTCTCGGCGAGATCGCCACCGATTTCGCCATTTTAGAACAACCTTTATTAGTTTTTCCGGCAACAGAACCGCTGGTTTCGGTCAGCTGTGGATTCTAGCTGAAAGGTTTATGCCGTTTCTGAGATACTGTTTGTGTAAAAAATTGGAGTATTGGATGTTCGTTGGTTGTTTCTCGTCGCTGTTTTATCTGAATTTTTATTTGTATGTTTCGATGAAACTTTTATATGTTTTTGCAATTTTGTCTACTGATTCATTGCGTGAATACTGAAATGGAGATTTCTGGTGCTGAATTCTCTGGACAACTTTTGTCGGTGCACAGATTTCTCTATAAATGCATGTAAGCTACAATGTTCAGTAGAAACTTTTAATTTCTCATCGGTTCTGCATTTTGAATTTGCTTTGTGAGAAACTTGGTGTTGTACGGATATATCTTGATTCAGAGTTTGCCAACTGGATAATTTTGGGCATAGAATTTGCTTTGTGATGCTGAATCCTGCTGAAATGTTCTGTGTATAATTTCTCTCAACTGCATGTTGGATACTTAGTGTGTATATCACTAATATGATCGCTTCATTGAAGGCTAGAAGTTATTCTCATGAACTGGATTATTTTGTATTTTTTATCAAATTCTTTTGTCGTCATTACCCTCACGTAGAATGATTTTAGAGAACATGTCGACAGAATCTAAGCATCTTAACATGGATCTCAGAATTATTATATAAGGTTGATTTATATATGGGCATACATTGTTTATTCCTTCTTAACGAGAGGTTCCAGGATTAAATCCTTGATTGGAACGTTGTGTACATGAGAGGATCGTTAGTTGTCATTTTAGTTGAATCCATGGATGTACTTTGCAGTGGTATTTGTATAAGGTTTAAGAAACTAATAGAGTTTCTTTGTATAATTTCTCTCAACTGCATGTTGGATACTTAGTCTGCATATCACTATTATGATCACGTCATTGAAGGCTAGTAGTTGTTCCCATGAACTGGATTATTTTGTATTTTTTATCAAATTTTGTTTATCATCATACTCACGTAGGATGATTTTAGAGAACATGTTGACAGAATCTAATCATCTTTACATGGATCTCAGGATTATTATTAAGGTTGATTTATGTATGAGCTTACATTATTTATTCCTTCTTAACGAGAGGTTACAGGATTAAATCTTTGAGTGAACGTTGTTTAAGTGCGATGATCGTTAGTTGTCATTTCAGTTGGATCTGTAGATGTACTTTGCGCTGGTCTTTGTATAAGACTTCAGAGAACTAACAGGGTTTTTTCTAAGTTTCTGTTCTTTTATGCTTTTGGTCTTTCTACTTCCATTTCTTTTTTCTGTCTTTATTCGTTTTGTTTTCCCCTGCCTCAAACCACTATTTTCAAACTCTGATATTAGCCTAGTTCCTGGAGTATTCCTGTCGAAATAATATTGAACTTACCTTGTTGGAAATCTTATCTTGCATTGTATACAAATTTGTGAAGCGTATATGGTTTGTTTTGCAAACCATGTTTGTGAGCCTGCAATGGGTTTCTTGTCTTGAATATGCTAGTATTGCTTAGTCTATAGTTTGATGGAACAACAATAGAAGCAATGCTACTTGTTTTCTTAATGACTGAATGTATTCTACTTGTCCGTAACCCTTCTTTATTAGTGGGTTTTACTTTTGTTTTCCAATGCTTGCATTTGATAGCTGTTGACTTGTTACTGTTCGTGCCATCTCTTAACCTATCGAGGAAGCTTCTTTTTAACTTATCTTATTAATCATTGATTTATCACATATCATGAACCACAATGTAGGATTACAAAATTCTGATAGAGATGAATTCAAGAAAGGGTACTGGCAAGCAAACATCTGCTTCTGTTGCTGCTCTGGGTGGTGGTGGCGGCTGTCATGGATTCGAAAGTGGCACAGCTGGTCAGCTGAGCCATGGCGTACACGACATGGGCTTGGAGTCATCTCAGGAAGGTGAATGGGAAGTTATTGGGAGAAAATCAAAGAATCGATCTAATTCAGCTGCATCAAGACCATCGGGGTCTTCAAATAATGCTTCTAAAGCTTGGGCTTCTTCAGAAGGACAGAAGCAAGGATGGGGTGCTAATGGCGGCTCCCGTAAAACTGGTGGAAATAGCTGGGCACAAGCCAGCGAAGGAAGTGATTATCATAAACCAGTCGGTAGAGGTGGATCTAAAATGCAATCAACTAATCGGGGCTGGGATTCTTCTTACGTAGCACCACCTCCTAATGTACCACCTCCTTTGCAGAATGGATGGCAGTGGACAACTAGAGTTGGTGCTCATGCATCTCAGCCAAAGGCTCCAGCAGAACCCTCTGTTGTAACCGAAAATGACGGATGTGGTAAAGATGATGAAGTTTTTTCAGATGATGATGATAAGATCATAGATGACAGTGATGATGATCTAAGCGATGATTATGATTCTGATGCCAGTCAAAAGAGCCATGAGACCCGCAAGAAAAACATGTGGTTTAAAGCATTTTTTGAGGATTTGGAACGATTGACAGTTGAAGAGTTAAACGATCTAACAAGGCAGTGGCACTGCCCAGCATGTCATAATGGTCCAGGTGCCATTGACTGGTATAAAGGTCTACTGCCGTTGATGACACATGCAAAAACGAAAGGATCTTCTAGAGTGAAGCTTCATAGAGAACTGGCTGCACTTCTGGAAGAAGAACTTCGAAGGAGGGGAACTTCTGCCATACCACCAAGTGAAGGATTTGGAAAATGGAGCGGTCTACGCGAGACAACAAGCGATCATGAGATAGTATGGCCTCCAATGGTTGTTGTCATGAATACACAGCTCGACAAAGATGATAATGATAAGGTATTTTTGGCAGTTCCTGCATTAGTATTTTCAAGTTGTGCTGTATTCTAAAGTGGTTATTCCTCTGTCTTTCTTTTACTATATTTTGCTAAAAGAAACTTGTGCTGCAATATGTCCCATGCTTGCCATTTTTTAGCTCTGCATTTTAGTAAACTAACTGCTTAAGAATTCAGCCTATGTCTATACTATTGAATTTAATGTTCCATGCTAGATCTGTTTTAGGAGTACTACGTTTTGATGTCTAATATAGTGAGATATTGGAAACGTTGTCATTCTTAAGTCATGAATGTTGAATAAGTCTATGTTGCTTTAGTTTATAGTTGGGTGAATTTCTTTTGCAATGATTACTTATCCATTGATCTCTATGCTTCTCTTGTTGAAGCTTGTATGTCAACAGTACTTGTGGTATAAAGTTGTGTAACTATATAGCTAAATGAACAAGTTTGATTAGAAAACTTTTGTGGAATGCTGCAAATACATGCATTCTCTCTGCCGGAGCGACTTATATGCTAATGATGTGTAACTGCAACACTCTAGGAAGTAATTGCAACTATGTGCTTCTCTAATGCATAAAGAGTGACTTGTCAAAGGGAATCTTTATGGTGTTAGCTGCTTGGAATCAGAAAATCGAGCAAGAGTGCTTGGTTTTGAGGTGGTTAAGAGTAACTAAACATATTAGACATAGTAGCCTACGGCCAAAAGAACACATACAAGGATAGACATGAAATGTCAATTAAATAGACGGCCTTGCATTTTTTTCTCCAATACATGTTGATCTATATATCCAACCTCTGGGTTTTTTTTGATGTTCTAATGCATAATAAGCTATGATGCACCGACACTCCGAAAACCCTAGCATATCTGCGTCCGACTTATGTTGGATGTGGACTCACGCATGACATGGCCCTAAACTCGTGTCAGACACGCTTGCGCCGTGTCCATTTAAATAACAGGGTTAGGACACGTCCGGATGCGAGCTGGACGCGCCCAGCCTAGTTAGGCTGAGTCAATGTTAAAAAAATACTACTCAGCAGTCGCAACCTCTTTTCCAGCGTCCAGCCATAATTGTTCCTCTGACACTCGTGTCCTCTTCTCCGGTATGTCTATTCTCTCTCCAACTCCTATCATGTTACTCTTTCTAATTTCTATTTGTTCCTTAAGCCTAAAACGTAATTTCTCTATAACTTCTAATCTATTAATTTGTTTTATTCAGTTGTTGATTCAACTGTGATCACTGATTTCAATTGTTTAACTTCCCAATCTTTAAATTCACTCGTTGGTAATGGTCCAGCTGAAGCGTGAATATATTGCTGTGTTGATTCATTGTAGACTTATAAGTACTGGGTTCATTCTGAATAGCTTGATCTGAATTATTCAGTTTAATTTCTCAATTTTTTTTAATTCAACTAGTTTAGTGCAACTTGTTGGGATTGTAGTTTCTCTGAAACATAATTTATTTGTTACTGTGTTTTCTGCATTGATGATGGAAATGACATCTAGTTGCTTTCTTATTCTATTCTCTGGTAGAGGCTTTGCAGTAAGCCAATAGTTCTCACTAGAAAAAGGAACGTGAGTCGATAGTTGCCTAAGTTTTGGTTTTGGTGCATAGAAATGTTTCTAGCTGTTCTTTTAGAAAGTCTGGATGTTTTGTATTTTAATTCATGCTTGTTTGATATATTATCATTTCTTATAATTACTATAATCTTGATTGCAAACTATTTTATGACTACCTAAGGAACTTTGTAGGAGAATACTTTGAATTCATGGAGTGATGAACAAGATGTTTTTTACAATCATACAAACTCTATTTACAGCTCTGCAAAACTTATAAAATTAGAACAAAATATATGAAAATTGCCATGTCCAATCCGTGTCGCGTCCAAGCTTTTTTGAGAGTTGCCGAATCTCTGTGTCTGTATTGTGTCATGTCGTGTTCCCGTGTCCGTGCATCATAGATAATAAGTTTGATCTTGGCACCTTTACATGTCCAAACTGCGCTAATGAATGTAATTCCAAATAATATCTTAAGTCTTCTAAGCAATAAGAGTAGCTGTTATAAAACGGGATGCAGAAAAAAACATCTGACATATGCTTCCATCAGCAAGGAAAAAATAAAATTTTAATAGGCTTCCCTAAATTGTCTTGGGACTGATGCTTGGTTGTTATTTTGGTCAATTAAAATTATTTTAGCATGTAGACCATCTACACAAATAATATAGTTATTGATGAATTAATTATATTAACATGATAATTAATAAAGTCTTATTATTGGTTAAGTATCCTAGCATGCTTTGATCTAATCATGTTTAGATGGTTCATGACTTACCTTGACTGGTGAGATAATCTTACTGAGCTTGTGATACTATCCTGAGCACGAACTATAATCTTGTATCACCAACCAACTTGAAAAGGATTAACATTTTATTAATTTAGGTATAACCATAGTAAAATTTTAAAATAATCTAAATGAATCAAACCAATACGAGCCGCGAATGGTTTTAAGCCAAACGTCTATGACTCTAGTCTCTATTGGTGATCCACATTGGACTGCAACAAGTACAACAAGAACTCGCACTATTCAACCCTTATTTTGAACTGTCCAAAAAATGACTATAGACGGAGCTGAAGCAGGTCCATGAAGTGTTAATCAAAATTAACCAACCAAACTGTGCCTGAACCGATCCTTAACAACTGGTTCACAGAACAATGATCGCCTAAGACCTTTTCGGCACCGTGCAACAATGTCCTTGTCTTCTCCAGCAACAAGAGGCGATAGGAACACATTCAGAAGATGTTTCTTAAGATACTCATGGTCAAAATCCATTCTTCTACTATTACGATTGCGAGTGCTGCGATAGTCACCTGCAAAGAAAGTCTTACCTATCTAAAGTTTTACTATTTCCGACGAAACTATATTTTCCTCATCAAATTACCATTGATCGACTTTCCAAACCTATGCGCAACTCTCTCCCCAGCTTCTCACTCGAGCTTCGACTTCGATGAACAACGACAAGAATGATCGTGGTAGAAGTTGGTATGTCCATGAGAAAGAGAGATGAGATTTTTGGCTGCATGGTTGCCCTAGCTTTCTCGGTTGATTTCTTCTCTCTTTACCAGAGAACCACAGATCTCATATATCATGTCTATATATGTACAACATGCATTACCAATCCGGGTCTTGAATTTACATGTTAGCAGATTATACCCCTAGCTTAGGTTTTGATTCACTTGTTCAATACTTAAATTAATGCATATATACATCCAATGTACATATATATTTAGTCATAATAATAGTGCCTAGATGATGTGCTAGCATCGTAAGGTTCTCGTCGCCTCGCAATTTACTCCTGATCCTTTCAGAATTACACAATTTACCACATGATATTATATTAGTTCTTGTATGTTAGTCCTATTGCTTGTGACCCAAATGGTTCAATATTTAGCCAGTAATAGTTAATTAATTCACTAAATGAATTGCTATTTAATATCTACCAAAATACCATGATCTTATAAGTCGTGATTGATGTCTACCAACATGTCACAATTACCTTGGGTAGTATGAAGATACTCATCATTGTCGAAACCTTTATGAACGGTTAGTGTGAAATAAGATCCCTCTACCTTATAATGTTGGGGAAAGATCTAGACTATGGATCATTGTCAACCCTTAATAGCTCAATCTTGCGTATTATCTCCCAAGTGTTAGGTCGTTAGTGTAGTTAGGAAATACTTCCCCAATTCATTGTCTCCCTTGCTAAGGTATTTTTGAGCTATCATGTATTGAGACACATCGATCATTCTCTCCTTCACCGCGGGTGATACATCCCTTTATATATTGTTGTCTATCTTCAAGTGCATTTTTTACATGCTCACTGCCTGTTTGCAGCTAAGGCTGATTTAAAATACCAATGCACAATTCACCACGTTCAAGATACTATCGAAAGGTCTAAGATTTCTGTCACTAGATAAACCCTATTGATAGATCAAGTGAATATCCTTTTGGTGTTCTCTATTGGTCAGTTCAATGGACTTATTCACTAAGCACCTACCACTTGATTTTGTGTCATACCAAACAAATGGTTATGAGATTACATCCTCTTTGGCAAGCAAGCAATGTTAGTCTTAACCATCAGATGACCCCTTCTTTATAAGACATCAGATCTCATTATCATGATTTTAGTGCTATTTGCTCTAATCTTACACACATCAAAGTATGCGTATAAATAGACCTAGAGATGACAAATATTGCTGCGTGAATAAGATTGGTTGATCATTATCAACATACCTAATCGTCAACTATGGTCGGCATTTACGACATTTTCTTTTCACTAGGTACATAATATGCTTTCTCCACTCCATGAATTGATGAAGCGCTCTTGATGAGCAATAGTTAGATGTTAAAACAATAAGACTACTGCTAGCTGCAATCTATTATCTCTAGTGATTTTTGTCTTAAAGAAGCCTTATGGCTGTGTATTATTTTTTTTCCCCAATAAGTGTAGCTTTACTGAGATTTTATATTCCTTGAATGACAATCGCAGTGGATTGGAATGGGAAATCAAGAGCTTCTTGAATATTTCAGCGGGTATGCGGCGGTGAAGGCTCGCCATGCCTATGGTCCTCGTGGGCATCGAGGGATGAGTATACTGATTTTTGAGGCAAATGCGATTGGGTATGTTGAGGCAGAGCGACTGCACAAGCACTTTGCTGGTCAAGGAACTGACAGGGATGCATGGGAACGCAAGCGAGTTCTTTTTTATCCAGGTGGGAAGAGACAGTTATATGGTTATCTAGCTCGCAAGGAAGATATGGATGTTTTCAACCAGCACTGTCAAGGTATATTTATGAGCTATGATAAATTGTTCACTTATTATGCTTCTTTGGATAATAGAAATGCACTGTTTTCTTCACTAGACTTGTGTTTCAGTACTAGAAAAATACGTTTCTACTTGGTAATTATACAAATAATCTGTGCTTTTTTTTTTGGCATATTGCATATTGCATCTTCACCTCAGGTTCCAAATTTGGGACAACAGGTTGTCACATGCAATGTTAGCTAAAATTTTGACAGCAAGGATATGTAGCTTTCTGCTTGTAAAGGAAGTTGCAATATTGTTTCCCAGAACAGACCACTTCTCCAGAAAGCATTTATTACCCTCACAAGCAGAAAATTTATGCATTGTCCATCATTATCAAGTATCTAACCTGGATTGTCTGTCACTGTGAAGTATCTACTTGCTTTTTTTTCTGGAGTGGAAGATAATATGTGTTGGCAAAATCCTACAGATATCTAACCAATCAATAAATGTAATGGTCTTTTCATTTGTTTGAATATGCGATCTTTTGGCATATAAGATGGTATAGTACTGTATCAAACAAAGTTGCATACATAATCATGTCCTTTCAGTTGTGATATATGCACTTTATGTAGTAGAATCAGTACTAAGAACTTTGTTCCAGCTTAGGAGCACCGTGCCCCCCCCCCCCCCCCCCTTCTTAAAAAAAAAACACCTACCAACCCAAAAAAAGGTCCTGTTTTTAAAGTAGATTTATGCCCTATTTTCCAAGATGAATGCGATGTGTTGGGCTGTTGGTAAAAATGTGTAATTTTCATATTTCCAATTTTTTGGCCTCATCTTATCTTTTGTAGGGAAATCACGAATAAAGTTCGATATGAGATCCCATCAGGAAGAAGTTGTGATCCCAATGAGGCAAATGAGTGAAGATAACCAGCAGTTGAATTGGATGAAAAATTCTCTAAATAAACAAAAGGAACAGAGCAAGGTTCTTCAAGAAAGTTTGAAGGTTGTGAGCGAGAAATGGCGTCAAACTAAGGAAGAAAATAAGATCATCAGGCAGCGAACTCACGAGCAGCACGAGCAGCACAAAGAAGAGGTATATGCTTTCTATGAATTTAATGCATACACAGATTCTCTTTTCGAAATGAATATTCTGTTGTCAGTATTCTTGACGGGTCTCAATTGCATGAATGAATGAATAACTACTCCTTATTTTTCTCTTCAATCCTATTCTGCTTTCTGTTTGAGATGAAGAATAATCCATATTTGATGGGTTAATAAATACACAACTGTTTGACGAGCACTTCTAGACAGTACCAAACCCAAAGTTTTTACGCTAGGGTGGGATAAATGGTTGGATTGAGTTAAAATTCAGTATCTCTGGATGGGTGCTGCTGCCAGGTGGATGAATGAGGTGCAAAGAGGGTGAAATGGTGTGGTAAAAAGCTCATTTCTTATTTTTAGATCGTCATTTTTCTCATCTATAAATGAAAATTATCCTTTCACAAACTTTTTCATGACATCTCATCTGTTTCATGTAGATGGAAATGATAGAGCAGTGGTGTAAGGAGCAAATGGACAAAGTTCATGAGGACACTGAAGAGAAGGAGAGAAAGTTTGAACAACTGTTGCAGGAGGAGCGTGCCAAGGCAAAGGCAAAAGAGTCCGATATGGCATCCGGAACCAATGACGATCGGAGACTCGGGTATTCCCCTCGGCCGGATATTTCTAAAGAAACTTTAACAGCACTTTTAAATTGTCTTGTGTTTGCTTAGCAAGTGCCCATGGTGACGATCAATGTGTGTCATAACAGGAGAGAGGCGACTGCACGGTTCATAGATAGCCAAGTGAAGGATGTTGAGAGGTTCGAGGCAGAGAGAGAGGACCTGATGCGGGCCCACGAAGACAAGAAGCTGGAGCTTCGGAAGAAGCATCTAGCTGAAGAAGTTGAGCTGGAAAAGGAGTTCGATGCTGCATATACCAAATTGATGGAGAAGTTTACTCCTAGTTCCTTGGACGCACCTTCCAGTTCCTGATGTAGCATTTTAAGAGAGTTCGTATTAGTCCTGCTGCTTAGTTACTCGACCAAGACCTTTCAACAGGTACCATAGAGAATTATCTCGTTACAGTAGATGCGATGACCGTCTTGCGGTAATACTTCTATTGCAAACTAAACCGAACAAATGCTTTTGATCATGGTATCTCGTGCAAGATATTTTTAACAGTTGCTTATTTGAAGCTTGTCTTGACCTTACTGTGCCGGTGAGCCATTAGTAAGCTCCGCTTTATTTTCTCTTATCTCGACTCATTTACTTTGTAGCATTTTCATCAAAATGTGTTTTGATCTACTTAAATTATCGACATGGGTGAAGGCTCTGCTGGGATGAAACAGAAGCTGTCCTGCTCAGGTGGTAGGGTTTCCTGAATGGGCAGAGTCTTAAAATTCCCCAGGTGACAAGGTAACTTGGCGTGTTCCCTGTTGGTATACATGTTGTAGTCAACTGACAATTCATCTAGTGGTGAAACTCTGTCTCTTTGGTCTCTTTAGTGCGAGAATTCTCAACCAGGAATCAATTTTCTTATATTGAAATACTTGGAAAATAAGTTTTTTAAAGTAACACAAGAAATGGAATTGCGAGTGATAGTAGGAAAGGAGAAGTCTCCAGTGAAGGAGAAGAAACTCGTTTATCTCATATGCTCAACCCAGACTTTCTTTACTGCTCCATGGCATTTTTTTTCTACTATTACTGAGGACGTGTGCAGCGTATGCCTTCCTCTTTCTTTCTGTCAACTGTGGCAGTTTGGTTGATCCGTCCAAAGACTGTCATTCTTTGTAGAGAATTATTGCACGCACCGCGTTCACCACGTCATCCCGTGCATTGTATACATCTACAAGTATTTTTTTTAAAAATTTTTAATATAAAAGTTATAGATATTGATGAGATATAAAATTTTTATGTAGAAAGTTTTTTCAAAAAATACTTCTAAATAGGTGCATCTGATCAATATCTAAAATACCTATTAGAAATATTTTTTGAAAAAATTTTCTACATAAAAATTATATATCTCTTCAATATCTACAATTTTTATTTTAAAAATTTTTTCAAAATAAAGTTTGCAGGTGCATCTGATGTACGGATGATGTGGTGCACTGAGTGCGTGCAATAATCTACAAACTTGGATCTGATCTATATGGTGCATTAATTCTAAGAAAGAATCTGGGCAGTGGATGCCACCTTGTTGGTGGAACCCTGCGCGACGAGCACCACATGGCTCATAGAATTTAATACTTACCTGGCTATTTCATGTGAATTGAATATATAAGCCTTATCTATATGCATATAATACAAAGCTGTGCGATTAAAGTCGCATCATGTGATATTTTGAATAGTTTTTAGTGTGTCATAGAATTTTGCTCTCATTAAGATGTAGCGGCCCGTAATTCGTTGGCTGATCCGTAACTCGGCCTTTTATATTCTTTTTCTAACCTACATTGTTTCTGAGGATTTTCTATTCAAACTATATTATATGTCCAAAAAGTTATAATAAATTATTCTAGTATTGTATTTACCATGTAAATTGTTTTCGTGTATCGTGCCTCTTCAAATTATAAGTTTACTCCTAAATTCTCAATTATAATTGTCTAAGAAGTTTTCGTGGTAGTTCATTCAATATGTATAATAAATTCACAACTCATCTCGTTGGCAACTCTTTGGTTCAACAATTGCCATTTATTATTATTGAAAGAAGCATTCACTAAGTATGTGCGAGTGTTACCATCGAAAGGAAGTGGTCGAGTGGTACATAGAAACTCCATGTTCTTGCCTTACCGTAGTGCATATTTTAGTAAATATAAATTGTAAGATATATATACCACATTCGCGACCTATATAGATGTAAGAGACTTAAACTAATTGGATTATATTGCCCCTTCCAAGTAAGATAGGTTGAAGTGATATGAGAAACTGCATCTAATTTGGGAGATGGGATCGTCTGTGCTAAGACAATTCCTGGAGTATATGATCTGGGCCGATAATGGTTCAGCATGTATCAAGAGATTTTTTATTAAACTTTCGTCGACTTTGATCATCATTTTGACACATTATTGATATTTTTTCGAAAAATTTTGAACTGCGAAATTATAGATTACATTATAATTTACAATTTTATAGTTCATAATTTTCATAAAAATATTTAAAAATAGGTCAAATAAATTAACAAAAATTTAATAAAAAAAATCTCGTAATACGTATTGGACTGGATTAACGGTCTAGATAATAGCCACACGGGAGCACAAACGATCCCATCTCCTAATTTGGATCAACACCTAAATTCTAGATAAGCGCACTCGATTTTCAATATATATATATATATATATATATATATATATATATATATATATATATATATATACATATATGAATATATGAATTAGCAAGGACACTCATGGGAAATCACAAAGAAGACTTGTGATAAATTATAATTTTTTAAAAGAGATTATTAAGTTTTCTTTGACGCTGAGAATTCAGTTACGAAAGAGATGGTCACAAAGGAAGTTGTGTCCATTGTTGAGGTATTATATTAAGCACAAGTTTTTCCTTATTTTGAGGTTGTTTTTATTTTTATGTGATTTCAGTATTATTTAGTTTTGTATCTCGGTCATTTATATACTTTATTTTTTCATTTTAAACGGTTGGGATATAATAAGCTTCACCTCTTTTCAAATTATGTGGATGACTTTTCAAAAAAAGGACGCTCATAGTAAGAAGTGCACAAAATCAAAATCCCTCCAAAGATGAATGACGGTTATTCTAACAGATTTTTGAGTTATTGGCACTTAAAAAAAAATTGTATTATTATTAACGTATTATTATTAACTATATTAGTAATAATAATTATTGATAGTAATTTTTAGATTAATAACCGTTCATTCCTATCAATTGCTTAATTTTAAGTGAGAAAGTTAAAAATATAAAAATTATATATGAAATAAAAAGTGGAAGCAAAGTTTTAAAAAAAAAAAATCTTTTTTTTTTTTTTACTTTTTTCTTCAAACAAACAAAGAAAAGAGTAATTTCTTTTATCACACTCATCTTTTTTATTTTTCTTTTGGAACAAATACATCATAACACTCTTGTAAATAAACTCATTGCTCGAGCTCATCCTGGGTCGAGCTGGAGCTTCAACGTCGGAAATTCGGTCCTGCTCAGGCGCATTACAAGTTGAATGAGCTTAGTAGACCACCACAAACTCGACTTGGATTCCTTTTCTTCCTCTTTTCTTTTCTTTTTTAATAGATTATTATAAAAAAATTATATCCATAATCGATTAATTTTGTACAACCGTCATAACAGATAAATTTACGGATAGCACCGATTATATTCTACCAATTAAGAAGTCACAATCTTTCGATCTGGACAAACACAAATATCCGTATTATTCTCTACAAAATACAGAAAAGATTTTTCACATTTTTATGGATGTCGTTTATAAAATTTGAATCTAAATTTATAAGCTAGAAGTCCAAACTATCTATCACGGTTGACTGATACTCAATTTCATTTACGCCCTTAATAACTATGTCCTTAATCTGAATTTTCACTTACAATAAAGGCAATGCTACAGCATCAATTTGACAACCTAAATATGAAAATATCCCCTATCTCTATAGTATAAATATTATAGATTTTAAAGAGATTTATAAATTTTATATTATTTTTTTAAAACAAACTTCTAAAAAGTTGTGGGATCTTAACGAGTTTAAAAATAATTTTTAAAATCTGTTAAAATTTTTTGAAGTCTTAGAATATCCATTTAGAGATATTTTTAAAAAAAATTAAATATAAAAATTATAGATTTTATCAAAATTTACAATTTTTATATTATAATTTTTTTAAAAAAAATTAGATATAGATATTTTTTAAAGTGTGGAAATAAAAAATGGAGACTGAAAATGGATGTTGTTCCTCTCTTAGGAGCTCTTAGTTATTAGTCTCAGTAATAACTAAGAAACCAGGATATTAGCAAAAGTAAAACCAGGATTTTAGTTTCAGAAAGCATAATCAAGAGTTACTCATTATGAGGAGAGGTCACTTGCATTGAAGTCCAAAAAAACTGAAAAATATTACACTTAAGCCTACTTGTTAAAATTTTTTACACTTTGATCTAAAAATTTTAATTTAATTCCTTTCGAAGATGGTGTTAAAAATTATTAAGTGAGTGTAATAAGCTATCAAGAAGGTATTTATAGTGTTATTTTTTAACATGATTGTGTCAAGAGTTTACACCAAGATATTAAAAGTTAACACCAGAGATGTCGTGATGTTAAGGTGCCGAAAGTGTCCGAAACTCATTAAAAAGTGTTATAAATATATTAAAATGTGTCAAAAGACTAAATTATAAATAAATCTTTTGATATAACTTAAGTGATGTTAAAAAAATATAAGAGGACTGCAATGCAATTGTCTATATTTTCTTTTAGTCTTGAGCTAAAGGTCTAACACATATATTTATTGTCACGCCCTGAATATTTGGACTAGTTAATGAATACCGAAAATATAAATTGCTAACAAATACTAACAAGATTGAAGTTTAGAAGATTATTTTTTTAAATTATCGTAGAGAAATTTTGTCCATAATCGGTCCATTTTTATGCGATTGTCGTAACAAATAAACTCACGAATGGCACCGATCCAAATTCTACCAATCGAAGGACTTAGATTCCAAGGTCGTTATCATCTATAAAATACAGAGTGAATAAATACTCTACTCTCTTATGGGTGACGATTGCAGAATTCGTACGACTTTCATTTTATAAGGTGAAAGTTCTAATTATTCATCCTATATGCCATGGACTAAAAATTAAATTTAGATAATATGTAAATAATAAATTGTGAACGAGAAAATGGCAAAACGAATGTTAGACATACTTATAAGAGAATATAGGAAGAAATATAAATATTATAAAACTAAATGTGTAGGTTTTTTACTATTGAGTTGCTGGTAAATATTATTCTAGTGGCAAAACCATGGGAGCCAATCAAAGCACAGAATTGAGAGAAAATAACATATCAGTACCTTTTTAAAATCATAAACAAATCAAATCCCTTATTTAAATAATTTATAAATTAGTCTATATCTTAATAATCGTGTTCGATATATTTTGATTATTGTGTAAGTATTTTTTAAAAAAATTCTAAATATATAAAAAAAATGTGGATATGATCTCAATTTTTATATTTAAATTTTTTCAAAAAACTAAACATTTTAAGACTTCAAAATAATTAAAAATTTTTAAATAATTTTAGTATAAGATCTTAATATAATCTAAAAATTTTTATATTTAAAAGATTTTAAAATATATTTTAATTTTAAAATTATTATTATATGTAAAAAATTTATTTATAAACTAAAGTTTAATAGAACGACTGATATGTAAATCTTCCCAGAATTTAACTTGTAAATTACTTAATTACTATATTTTTATTTTTATTTTTGAAATAAGCCGCTAATGGAGCTGCATCATCCCTACCGGACAAAATCCCTAAAATTTGGAGTTCCCGCGAAGACATCCTCTCGCTAGCCCCGTCAAAACAGGCAGGGCATTATCGTAATATCCACCAATCAGAAACTGGCCTCACTGGATCACTGACTCACTGAACTCCTCCGTACACTCCCTACTACACGACAAGAAGCGGCAAAAATTTTAAAAACAAGGACAGATAAAAAAAACTTTTTCTTTAAAAAATGAAATATATAATTTTTCTAATTTTATATTCTGATAATTTAAAATTATAAAATATATTTAAAATTTAAAATAATATTTTTACATTTTTAACTATAAAATCATATATCTATTCTTGTCAAATTATTATCGTCTTTTATAAAAATAAAAATAATAATTTTATTATTTTACAGAGTCAATATAGTATAAATTAGAAAATATAAAAATATAATTTCGAATTATAGATGGCATACAAAAACAAATGGTACTTTAGTCTCCTTTATTTCATTGAACATAACATAGGTCAATATAAAATCATAGAAAATTATGCAACTAAACATTTATCATATTATATATGTCAATAAAAAGAAGAGAGGATAGTTAAAATTATTATTACAAACAAGCTCAAAAATAAAAATCCAAAATAAAATTCACTCCAAGGTTAATCCTTCATTGTGTTCTTTGTAAAGCTAAGTTTACGTCTAGTATAGTAATAGAACACTCCTTTAATATCTTATTAGTTTTGAATCCTTACTTTCCACATACATAATTAAAACCATTTTCAAAAGTATTTAATATTTTTGTATTATTTATAATTATTAAATTAGAAAGATACTTGTAGCATACTAAAAGACATTATTATTCTCGACCAAAAAAAAGACATTATTATTCCAAATATCAATGTGTATGCTGACATAATTAGAGCATGCCATCTTCCAATCAAGACAGATTTTTGAATGTAACGATTACACCACGTCACTTCGTATAATGGCCTAAAAAATCTATCTAGAAATAATTTTTTTAAAAAAAATTTCAACATCAAAATTATTTTTTTGACAAGATTACAACTTTCGTGTTCAAAGTTGTTACAAAAAATACTTTTAAAAATATATATCGGGGCTTCAAAATTTAATGGATTTAAAGCGGGTTTAAAAATAGTTTTAAAACTCATTAAATCAGTTAAACTTTTGAGCTCTAAAACACATTTTTAAAAGTATTTTTTCGAAAAATTTTGAACATAAAAATTGTAAATCATGTCAAAATCTACAAGTTTTATTTATGAAATTTTTTTAAAAAATGATCGTAAAATTTTTTTTTTTTTTTATTTAAACACGAGAAAAATATAGCTGACGCCAACATAAACATTTCCGCGTAGAATTTTGCTCCAATCAAAGCATCAGGATCATGTCAACCTTAAAACAATTTAGAACAGCACCACAATGCCACCTGTATCAGTAATGATATATCATAGTTTTTGCTGAAAACTTAGTTGATTTAATTTCGAAATTTTTCAAAGATAACAAAATTTGTTGAGTGGATCAAAACTAAAGAAAAAGATATCAAGAAAAAAGAGAGGGCTATCAGTAAGTTTGTTTCCCACACTGACCCAGCTACAAAAGTAACCCATATAGTAATGAGAGAGCAGCCCTTAAAAATATCTCATATAAACCAAAACTACAATATAGAAAAAAGCACATAACTAAACCATCATATCTATCATAGAGCATTCCCACAGAGATATGCAGAGAAAAAGAGATATAAAAAAAAGTAAACACCATCTACAAAAAGTTCTACTTGACCAATGCCCACATAGAGTCCAAAATTTTTTTTTGCGAGATAACTACCTGATTTTATATGTTCTAATACTCGTAACTTATCTTTTATCAAAACTCAGCTAATCAATATTCAAAAAATATTGAAGCCGAGGCTCATATGGAGACCATAAACGTTTTAGTAAAATTCACCGGATTTTATAGGATATAATACTCTGGACTTACAATATTTTTAGGATTCAACACGGCAAGATAGGAGAGATCACTCAAACAACATTTTCTTCCTCCAATATTTCTTAACCCCAATTAGTGTAAAAAATCACACATAACTCCTGTCAATTGCATGAACTGGATATGGAATCTACGGATTTTTTTTTAAAATAATATTAATTAAATAAATTATTACATTTTTTAATATCGAATTTCAAAATTTTATAAAAATAATACCGGGTCGCCTGTCTAACAAGCGACCAGTGCCAGCGTGGCGCCACGCTGGCACATGCGTATGTCTAACAGGCGAGCGGGCGCTCGCCTCTTAAACAGGCTAGCATAGCCTTTCACCAAACCGAGCCCAGATCTTTCCCCTCCCCTCTCCTCTCCCATTTTCTGCAAGCAGCTCCATCGGCCACCTCTCCACTCTCCTCCATTTTTCATTTCAAATCTCTATTTTTTTCACAATAGTTTGTAGATCTAAGCAAGTTAAAGCAAGATTTATCAACTTTTGAAGAAATTTTCAAGAACTACGGTAATTTTACGAATTTTTGAAATTTTTAAAATTTGTGTTCTAGATCTACAAGTTTATATAATTGTATTTGTAGTTTAAATTATAGATCTAAGTTTGATTATGTTTGTAGTTGATTATGACGAATTTGAATATATTTTTTTGTATATGAGTAAAAAATACGGTATAAATACGGTATAATATACGTATATAAATCTTATAAATTGTATGAAAGTTTTAGATTATGTGTAGATAAATTTACTTAGATTTTTTTAAATTAATACTATTTATATAAAAATATTGGTATGTAGTATTGTAATTTAAAAATTATAATATGTTAATTGGTAGATTTTGTAGATTATAATGTGTGTGATATTATAATATTTTGTGTATTGTATATGCTAATTTATATAATATTTTATTCCTTTTGGAAATGATAGATGTCGCAACATCAGCTTATCTGCTTTATGAATGGTAATATAGTAGAAGGTCCAGACGGCGTTTCTTATGACTGTCATCCGATTGGTGCGGTAGTTATACCACCGAACTGCACATACGCAATGTTAGTGGAAATTATATGTAGAAGATTTCATATAAGTTATGACAGATCCATGTATTTGCTCAGCATAAAGTTTAGATATCCAGTGAGATCACTTGATGGATCGATTACATATATTTTGTTACCTATTGACGGTGATGATAGTATGCCAACTCTAAATGAATTTATACTGGATACTGCATATTTATTTTTAAATCTGGAGGAAAAGGTTGATACATCACAGAGACACGATGATCATGTTGGTCCTAGTGAACCAACAGAAAACTTAGCTGCCCCTCCAAATACGAGTACACCACAAGCCTCGCAGTCCGCGCTTGATCCCGTATATAATCAATTCTATCCAGCCGATGATTATATAGATGATGATGCAGATTCTTACGAAAATGCACATGAAAATATTTCCGAAGAAGGATCATCTGATGATGACGAAGAGGCTAATGTCGGAGGTGTTAACCTTCGACATGCACAGGTGTACAGCCAAGAACCATCGGAAGCTGGTCCAAGCGTTCCTTCACTACCAACTTATGAACCGCCTTCATCTTATACTTATATCGATTGGACTGCAATCGAGCAAAATGCTCCTGTGACTGCGTGGATGCACGAAACAGAAGCTGCATGGGATGCAAAACAAGAGTTCCGTAAAGGAATGTACTTTAAAGACAAAAAATCGCTAATTCATGCAGTGAAGGCATACCATGTTGAAGCACAACATCAGTACAAAGTTATCTTATCCAATCCGGAAGTCTGGGTGGCAAAATGCAAGAAGGGTAGTGAAAATTGTATTTGGCACCTAAGGGCAAGATTGAAAGAAGAAGAAGGAATGTGGCAGGTTGTTAAATATCTTGGACCCCATGAGTGTTTTAACGAAGCAGCTGAGCAGGCTCCTGATCACGTAAATATGGATAGTAACTTTATTGCAGATAAAATTATAGATTTGGTGAGGGAGCAACCGAATTTATGTATTGCCGCCATTGTTGCTGATATTAAAAGAACATATCAATATACACCATCTTACAGGAAATGTTGGGAGGCTAAGCAGAAAGCTATAGCCACGATATACGGCGATTGGGATCTGTCTTACAGCCTTTTGCCTAGATGGTTGAAAGCCGTTAGTCATTTTTGTCCAGGTTCAGTAACTGATGTTAGAGGAATGGCTCTATCAACCCCGAATAAATTTTTATTCGATCGTGCATTTTGGGCATTCTCACCTTGTATAGCAGGATTCATGTACTGCCCTCCAGTTCTTAGTATTGATGCCATATTTTTGTACGGCAAATATAAGGAATATCTGCTCATTGCAACTGCCTTATATGTTTTTCTTTGTGAACTAACAGAGAGATAGCCTTGGACACATCTCTGATATTGTCGGACAACATAGTTGTCCAAATTATTCTCACGGCACATACATTCAGAGTTACTGCGACTCTATCATCCGAAACTACGCACTTGGAGCGCGTCAAGGTATACTTCCCATGGTTCCTCCTCCTCCTGCAGTACACCAGGCCGAGCCAGAAATAATGCATGAAGATGTTGGTGGTGCACAACAAGAGGGCGGGGAAGAGCAACAAGTTCATATGCATGGGGTGCATCCCGAGCAGGATCATCCACCTCCATATTATGGAGATTATGGCCATGGGTCCTCACAGTACGATCAAGGTCGTTTATTTACCCAGTTCGTCCCTTATGGCCAAGGATCCTCCTCGCAATTCGAGGAAGCTCGTCCATCTGTATATTATGGAGATTATGACACATACGAGCAGGATTATTCTACTCCATTATGCGGAGATGTTGGCCAAGGATCATCTCAACATCAAGCACCTTCTACTATTGATCCTGGTCACGTTACGCAGGAGCCATCCATCACCAAACGACAGAGGCTCCTGAAGCGCCAGCGCAGCAAAGGAAGGCCGCCGTCGTGGTCTTTATGGCATCAATATTTAGAAGGAGGGAGTCAAAACGGCCAAGGAAGCCTAAACAACAAGTGTACAAGACTTGAATAGTTTTTTGTAATTTTTGAGTTTATTACTTTACAATTTTTGTACAATACTTAATTAAATAGTATTTTTTTAAGCAGTATTTGTATATATTTTTTGACTGTTTATGTGATCGGTTTGATCCAAAAAACGCTATCCACCTGCTGCAAAAATGTCCTGGAAGGTAGCTACGGCTAGCCTGTTAAACAGGCGAGCGGTCGCTCGCCTATTACAGATGCGAGCTGTCGCTCGCCTATTACAGAGGCGAGCAATCGCTCGCCTGTTAGAGAGGCGAGCGATTGCTCGCCTTTTAAACAGGCGAGCTGTCGATCGCCTAATACAGAGGCGAGCGCCCGCTCGTCTATTATTGAGGCGAGCGCTCGCTCGCCTTTTAAACATGCAATCGTTTGCTTGCATATTAAATAAGCGAGTCTCCGCTCGCCTGTTAAATAGGTCGTTTCCGCCAGCGTGGTACGCCACCAAGGCGGGCAGCGCCACGCTGGCTTTGCTCGCCTGTTAGACAGGCGAGCCGATATTACTTTTGTAATTATCCGATATTCGGTATTAAAAAAGTAATTATTTATTAAATTAATATTATTTAAAAAAAAAATCCTGGAATCTACTAAAGGCAAACGAATAGCTTATTGTACTATGATTTCTATAGCAGCTTTTTCTCAATTGGAGGTATACTTGTAGTTAATTGTTTTTATTTATAAATTAATTTCTCAACTTTTTTGTTCATTTATTATTAGTTTCATGTCCTGTTAGTATTCTAGTAGTATACTCCTTTTCTGTATCATTTAATTTATTTACATTATTTATTTTTAAATTTAATTATCATTTTGTACATAATTCTTTTTATTCTTTATGAAATCTAATTTAACTTTTTTTTTTTTTTGTTTATAACTTTTTTAACTCATGCATCTTCACCTTTATCTACTAATTCGTTAAAACATGTTCCCTTTTTTTTTCCTATGGCAACCGTTATCATTATTTTGTTTTATATACTATGTTTAGATGCATTCATTTTCATTTTTTGAGGTAAACCTCCTATGCACATAGTTTTCTTTTTTTTTTTTTTATCAAATTGTTTCTTTTTGTTTCCTCCATTTCTAATGTGGATTTCATAGTTAGGATGCAAACCATAATAATTTATGGTCAATGCTAGTGCCTCCAACAAATTCATCAAAATCATTCATATTTATGTGATATTTTGGAGTTGATTTTCTTTTTTTTATTTTTTTATTTTTGATTTTGGTGTTGAGCTTTAGCAACACATGAGAGGAATTCTTGAGAATTGTATGGGATAAAAAAAAAATTTATTGATGGCGTATTTAAAAGAGTAGCATTTTTCATAATTTATATGGCTCAATTAGGTGCTCCATTGGGGAGCATTTTGGAGATACAATTGGAGAGCGAAAACCAACTTTAAAACTACGGATTCACTCTTTATATAAGAAACTGTTAGCATATTTGATTATTTACATATTAGGTTATGCCTAATATGTAAGCTAACATATTTGTAGTTATCATATTTGTTATGTTAACTTATTAGGTTATTTCCTAAATGTGACAAGCTCCCATATATGTCCTTATGGGATTCAGTTTATATATATACGTTGACCCTTTGGGTCAGCCAAGTTTGACGAATCAGTGCGATTCTCACGAACCTGAGGATCTAGAGAGTACTGTGAGAACGACTCTAGTAGCCGACCTCCGAGATACGAGATCGCCGGAAGAACTGACGGACTGAAGAACACCAGAGATAGCGAGAGCGTAGATCCTATTCCGCATTCTTACGAGGTAATCCGAAACTATGTGTTTTCTATACAGTAGCATACATGCTAGGATTTGTATAATTAAATCTACATTGGTATCAGAAAGTATAGCTAAAACTACTCTACATTGATCCTATTCCGCATTAAATCTACATAATTAAATCTACTTTCTCGATATGGATCAGTATACTTATTGGCTCATCGTTCCGAGGCTTTAGATTGTTTTAAACGATTCTTAGCCGAGGTAGAGGACCAAAAAGGAAGAGCAATAAAGGTTCTTCGGACTGATAGGGGTCGAGATGAACAGTTTAGAGAAATCTGTGAAGAAAAGGATATAGTGAGGCAGTTGACCATTCCTTATACTCCGCAGCAAAATGGTGTTGCAGAACGTAGGAATCGGACACTGTTAGACATGGTTAGATCCATGATGGCACAAGCCAATCTCCCAATTAAGTTTTGGGGTGATGCACTGTTGACTGCAGCTTATGTATTGAACCGCGTTCCTTCCAAGTCAGTTTGCTCAACTCCGTATGAGTTATGGAAAGGAGAGAAACCTAACCTTGAAGGTTTACGGCCTTGGGGTTGTGCTGGTTATGTTCACAATAATTCTCATAAATATGGGAAATTAGGTCCTAGAGCCAATAAATGTGTCTTTATTAGATACCCTGAAGGCTCAAAGGGATATGTGATGTATGGTGAACATCCAGATGGAGGAATGGTCGAGTTAGATTCACGTGACGTAAATTTTCTGGAAGATGATTTTCCTAGCATTGGTGAAATAAAGAACAGTCTTGAGCTATACGAGCAGCAAGATTTAAACCCTTCCGAAGGTGGCGCTATGCTAGAACAAGATGTCGAAAATGAAGCTTTACAACTTAATTTAGATGTCTTGGATAGTGGGAGCGACCCATTGGATAGTGGGAGGATCCAAAATGAAGAGGAACCTCAAAGTCCTCATGGTCGAGGCAGACACATAAAAATTCTCCGTCGTCGTTTTGAGATTGAAGGAGAATCTTTTATGTGTACGTTCTGAGAATGCAGAAGAACCGGCTTTCTTATGAAAAAGCCATAACTTCACCAAACTCCGACAAATGGTTGGATGCTATGAAAGATGAGATGGCCTCCATGTCCCAGAATAAGGTTTGGGAATTAGTTGATATTCCGCCTGGACGCAAGTCTATTGGAAACAAATGGGTTTTCAAAATTAAACGAAAAGCGGATGGATCAATAGACAAATATAAGGCTCGCTTAGTGGCTAAAGGTTTTACCCAACAAGAGGGTATAGATTACGAAGAGACATTTTCTCCTGTGGTGAGATTTGTGTCTATTCGTATTCTACTGGCTATCGTCGCACATTTAGATTTGGAACTACACCAAATGGACGTAAAAACTGCATTTCTCAATGGAGAACTAGACGAGGAGATCTATATGGATCAATCAAAAGGTTTTCAAGTGGTTGGGCAAGAGCGCAAAGTGTGCCGCTTGCAACGCTCAATTTACGGCTTGAAACAATCGTCTAGGCAATGGTATTTTAGGTTCCACCAAGCTGTGACCTCCAACGACTTTGTGATGATGGAGGAAGACCATTGCGTTTACGTCAAGAAGAGTAATAAGGCTTTTCTAATACTGTCATTGTATGTGGACGATATTCTCTTAGCCGGAAACGATATAAATTTCTTAAATGCCACTAAGGAATGGTTGTCTTCCATGTTTGACATGAAGGACATGGGTGAGGCGATTATATTTTGGGTGTAAAGATCCAAAAGGATCGCTCCAAGAGATTACTGAGTATGTCTCAGGAAGCGTACGTTAAGAGAATTCTAGAACGCTTTAGACTCCAAAATGCCAAACCTGTAGAAACTCCAATGGCAAAAGGCCAGACCTTAAGTCGTGAGCAATGTCCAACATCTGAAGAAGAAAAGAAGCGAATGGCAAAAACTCCATACGCCAACGCAGTCGGATCATTGATGTATGCAATGATGTGTACAAGACCTGACATATGTTATGCGGTTGGCATGGTAAGCAGATACCAAAGCAATCCTGGTGACGCTCATTGGACTGCTGTCAAGAGGATTTTCCGATACCTCAAGGGTACTATGAACCTTGCCTTATGTTATCACGGTGGAAATCTCAAGTTGATTGGATACACCGATGCGGATGGAGGTGCTGACAAAGATGAGCGAAAGTCGACGTCTGGGTATGCTTTCTTATTGGGAGGAGGCTTGATATCATGTGTAGTAAGAAGCAAACTTGTGTTGTTTATCCATGATGGAATCTGAGTATGTTGCATGCACTGCAGCAGTGCAAGAGGCTGTCTGGCTCAGGGCCTTTCTGCAGAATTTAAACATACACCCTTTGCATGAACCAGTTGTTCGTTCACAGTGACAACACTGCTGCAATAGCATACGTCAAGAATCCTAAGTATCACGGAAAGTCGAAGCACATCGAGAAGAAATATCATTTTATACGAGATGTCGTTGCACACGGTGGAATTGTATTGAAGTACATTCCCACGGGAGACATGGTCGCTGATCCATTTACTAAACCACTCACAACTGACGTTTTCAACAAACATGTGAGAAGTATGGGTTTACGTAAAATTTAATGTTCTCTTAAGATGTATGAACATTTTTTATCTCTATCAGAATTAATTAAAGTTTGAGTTTTTTTTTGTTCCATTTATACTCTTTGTTTTGGTTAGACAACTTTGTGATGTCAATTTGTATACTTGTGTTTGGAAAGTGTCAATAAGCAAATGAGATTGGCCTGCTCACATAGGCAATCGCCCTGGTGTTCTGAGAACATACAGGATGAGACAGTGTATGTATGCTAGCACTAAGGATAGCTGCAAGCGATATTTGAGAAAGATAGTCATACACAATTGTCGCCTTGGTATACGACCAAGATGAGACTACATGTAGAGATAGTCGCATAATGGGAACAGTCGGAAGATTTTTTTTTCCCTTGTAGAGCTTATTAAAGCCGAGCTTGAGATTCTTGTTAGTTACTTGATGAGTGACTGGCTGAAGAGACTCAGTATCAACGCCAAAGCTCGTATAGTGGGAGTATACGAAAGTATAGGACACAACCTCTTGATAGAGGAAACTCACTATAGCATACATGTCATACTGTATGTGCTAATATCGACCAATAGTGGGAGCGATTGAATGGATCCCTGCTTCATCGCTGTGTGAGCCCGTTAGATGTAACATCTATAATGTAGCCCTTCGGGACTTAGCACTATGATGTTGAAGTCAAGACTAGATGATGCTACTTTAGCATGTGTTCAAGGATCATGAGTGATTCGGTCTGTAGAAACATGTCTAAGAAAGCAGTCAAGTTAAGATGGATCGTTATATGTGGCTAAGGAAGAGACAATGTAATCACACTCTAATTGTTACGTCTCATTGTCTAGACAGTTATTACAAACTTTGTGTTTGAAGTAACTATGAACGATAACATGTGCATGAAGATCAAAATATTTTTGAGGGGTCAAGAATATTGGATTTTGTGTGAATTCATTTAAGTCTCGGGGTACATGACGAGATACATGGTATGGTTATGTCAGTTTGTGGCAGCTTGATATAATTCACCAATGCTATCTTTCTTTTATTATCTCGTATGGTCGTACTCTCTATTTCCTGTATGATAGGGATTTGTTGACGTATGAACCCAAGCATATATGGATGCTTGAGTGGGAGATGTTAGCATATTTGATTATTTACATATTAGGTTATGCCTAATATATAAGCTAACATATTTGTAGTTATCATATTTGTTATGTTAATTTATTAGGTTATTTCCTAAATGTGACAAGCTCCCATATATGTCCTTATGGGATTCAGTTTATATATATATAGACGAATCAGTGCGATTCTCACGAACCTGAGGATCTAGAGAGTACTGTGAGGACGACTCTAGTAGCCGACCTGCGAGATACGAAATCGCCGGAAGAACTAACGGACTGAAGAACACCGGAGATAGCAAGAGCGTAGATCCTATTCCGCATTATTACGAGATAATCCGAAAACTATGTGTTTTCTATACAGTAGCATGCATGCTAGGATTTGTATAATTAAATCTACAGAAACAAAATATGTAATATTCGTATGTGGCGTCCCTTCAAAATGTACGCATAAGTGGGAATACCACAAAATATTTTTTTTATTTAATGATTAGATATCCATCGGTTACTTTGTGAAAATACATTCTTACAACAATAAGAAAATACACACAATGATTGTTTTGAAAGATTTATTGTCCCGTTTTTCTATGAATAATATGTTGAACACATACTGAATCATGAAATGTATTTCAAAATATTACTATTGGCCAATTTTTGAACTAATGTAGAGTCTTAAAATTAAATTTAGAATTTGTGATGATCGGTTAATTTTATATCAGACCCTTCTTTGTAAAGTTTAATCGAATTAGTTTTTAAAAATATATTTTTAGAAACTGATACGGTCAAATAAAAAGATGGGTGTTAATATGAAAACCCAATTCTTTTTCTTAGGCACTACGGAATTGCTTTTTGCTAAATACTAAACAGTAGCTTGAAGACAGCAGAGGGGTACTTTTGTAAACTTTCACCCTCGCACCAATAAAGGATATCCAGCTGTCACACAGTCCACCGCCTTTAATTTCCACGCAGAATAAGCAATAATAAAATAAATAAATGGATCACACTAAAGATGGCGACAAAAGCAAAACCAATAGACCAAAATCACCCCCAAATGAGGCCGCGCTCTCTCTCCCTTCCCTTCTGTTCTCCTGCTCACGCGCGGAATCCAAATTCGATTTGATTTCGAATCGTTCTTTATCTCTCTCCAAATCATATCCTTTTATTTTAATTTACCGATTTGTAGTCCCTCAGATCTAGATCGATTCGTCGCCGGAATCCTTAGATCCATTCACAGTCTACTTCGATTTCTCTATCTACTTTCGCTTTTAGATCGCGTTTCTCTTTTTATCGATCTCCTGTCTCAATACAATTTTAATTTTGTTCACTACCTCGCCGGAAATTCTAGATCCGTCGAACCAACGGCGCTAAATCCATCGAAGTCGGTAGCCAACATGGTGGTGAACGGCAGGCCATTGAAACGCGGGAAACGCAGGATCACCGCCGATCTATGCGATTTTCTAACTTTTCCATCAGAAGAAACTTTGCTGTGGATCGGAGAAGGTCCTTTCAGGGCGCGCATGCCAGCCTTCCTCTCGCGTCACGCGAGGCTCGCTCCGCCACCGTCGATCCTCGCCGGATCCGGAGAGTTCTCTCCGTTGACGAGCAACTACTTGCTGACGTGGCGCGTGGCTTTCTGTGTTGGCGAGGCGGAGGCGACGGAGCCGGCCGTGGAGCTCGACATCGTCGAGGAAGACGTGCCAAGGTCGAAGTCGGTGTACTGCGATCACTGCAGAGTCGTCGGTAAGTTCGCATATTTTAATAATATTTTCTGCCCGATTATATTTTAAGTTGTTTACAGCTGGCAGTGGCCACGTGGCGTAATTTTAGTGGTGTACGCCTACATAGTGAGTGGTCCAAACAATTGTTAACTGTGTTAAGTAATCTCTACTGAATGGTTGGACTACTTGCTGAAAATGACTTTTTTTTTAAAGATTTTAAATGATGCCGGCCCATTGTGTTTATGCCAACATGTTGTCGTTTCAGAGTGGGCCTATTTCTAATTAACCGATAGATCGAGCTCCTGATTTGTTTTTCTGGTTATCTTAATTCGTAAATAATATTAATTCTTATGTACGAGGAGGCACCGTGGCTTCCACTGAGTATTTTAAAATTTAATTAAAAGTCGTTCATTTGCGTTGGTTACTTAAGCCAGAAGGCCATGTTGTCTCTCATGGTTGTTGGACTCCACGTTTTGGTTGCTGACTTCAATGTATTTATCTTTTTATAATTATAATTCATGCTTATTTTTCTAATTCTGAAAATTAACTAATGTTATACAGGATGGAGTGGGCACCCTGTCTGTGGGAAGCGTTACCATTTCATAATTCGAAACAAAAATAGTCCTGGTTATAAACAAACTTGCGCCAGATGCTTGACTTTATTGGACGCCACTACGATCAGGTTAGCTATTGCACCTCATAATACATCACTGCCGACGGCTGGGGCCGGGTGGTGCGTTCACATGCGAGCGAGCGCTACCACCCACCACCAACCCGCCTCGAGGGCCTACTCCTGCGCCCGTTGTGGGGCTGGGGCATACAGATGTGAATTTTACCAGCTTGTAGAAGGTGGACTGTGTATGTCTTGACGGATGTTGATTCTGCTTGTTGCGTTTCTTGTAGGTGCCCTTCGTGCAACAATGAGATAAATGAAGATGATGTAGAGGACTGGGCGTATCTAAAACTGCATGACGCGACGCACTTGTTGCATGGGGTAGTGCATAGTAATGGATACGGCCACCTACTTAGAATCAACGGCCGCGAGGGTGGCTCGAAATTCTTATCAGGAACTGATATTATGAGCTTCTGGGATCGGCTGTGTAAAATGCTTGCGGTCAGGTACACCTATCAGCACAAGTGTTGGAGAAATTTACGATAAATCATGAAAGATATATATATATATATATATATATATCGACCTACAGTAATAAACCAGTACCCACTGAAAAAGGATTTCCTTAATGAATTTGGATGAATTTCTAAGCACTGTCAATACTGACAAATAGAACTAGTAACTCATGGCAAAGAAAATTAAAAATTAAATGCGTTACTTTATTGTCGACGACAAAACGACAACAACCCAACAATGTTGGATGTGACATTTTATTGTGACAGAAAAGGCTGTTTTACTTGCAATAATTTGGCAGCATGTTAGTTCAAAGTTAATGTGGTCAGCAAATATTGTTTTACACATACAAGAAAAGAGGGATCGCCATTAAAATTTATGTAATCGTTAACCAAAAGAAAGTGTAATGCCAAAGTTCTGAATTTCCACCTGGAGGCTCATTCAAGGTAGGGATCTGTATTCAAGTGCCATTTTGTTCCTTGTACTGTTGCTCGTATCACATGAAGCAATGTTGAAATGATTTTTTAGTTATCTGAAAGCAGGAATCCTTATATTAGGGCAGATTTTGTAGAGAAATAATTACGTTTGGGTTTTCCTTTTGTATTGTCATTTTAATAAAATTTTAGTTTTTAATAGTTAATCAAATTTAATGGACTTAAGACTCTTAAGAGGTCAAACACTAAAATTTAACATAATATGTAGACTTACTTTATGAATATTTTTATTAATTTTTTTGAAAATGCCTATTAACAGATGTTTTGAAGTTCTGAATATTTTATTTGTCATAAAAATTTCTAAACTTTAAAATATCTAGTTAGAAATATTTATAAAAATGTGGATATAAATTCTAAACCACACTAAAATTTATCGTTTCTATTTTAAATATACATTGAAATGATTTCATAATTTTTTAATTCATTAGAAATTAATTTGACAGAACTTTTATAAAGCATGGGCTTTTTGAACAATTAGAAGTCATTTTAGCATAGAACATTTTCTTTACGATTTTTCTCGAGTTTGGTTGCTAGACGAAAGTATATCATTGTACACACTCTGCTTAATATATAGCTAATAGCTGTTTGGTGCATATAGTTTTAAGTCGCTCATAGATCTCATTCTGATATACTTGCAGGAAAGTAACTGTAATGGATGTTTCAAAGAAGCAAGGAATGGAGTACCGGGTCCTTCATGCTATTTGCACGGGCCATGCTTGGTATGGGTGCTGGGGTTACGCATTTGGCGCTGGATGCTTCGGTGTAACAGCAGAAGCTTATCAAGATGCAGTGCAGACACTTTCTAGCGCACCTCTCTCTGCACTAGTTGCACCTACAAGATCATCTAGAACACAGTTGCAAAGTGTAATCGACATGTACTGTTCTATATCTGATCATCCACTACTGACAGTCAGGGATCTCTTCTGCTTTCTGACCTGGCTAATTCATCAGTCCAGTGATAACAATCACTCCAAAGAATCAGTAATTAGCAAGGTGGTTTCTGTTTGCAATCTGGACCGTGTCTGGGCAACTGATGATGTTGATCGGGCAGGTAAGTTCATAATCAAGGTTCTTAGAGCAGTGAGTGCTACTCAATGGGTGCCTTACCGTACTCTTAGGCGAGCATGCTGTAAGGGAGTAGGCTCCCTTGATCTGCTAGATTACTGCCTGAAAAACTTGGCGGGAAAGGTGGCTGAGGACGGTCTGGTGGTTGCTGCTCGCTGTAACATAGGAATTCATAGCATGGAGTACAGGTTGGTATTTGGCACATCTTCAAATTTTTTTAGGGGTTTATCTACAGGATTTTCTTCTGACATGTCAAATTCTACAGGCTTCAGATTCTTATGACGCCACAGGTCAAGAGCATACCATCGTACGACCATCTGTGCCGTGATCTAAGACTCTTATACAATGCTCTGCTTGATCCTATGACTATGGACGCCTACAAGGTGCAATCAACAAGAACATCAGCAAAAGCTGCAGCAAGAAAGCTGCTTGACTGCAAACAATTTGTCAAGCACTATGATAATCTTGAAGGCAAAACAGCTTCGCTAAACCCATTTGCCGTCCATGTGTTGTGCCACGTAGAGCTTGCTGGGCAACCAAATGACCTGGTGGTCCCTCCCGAGCTCATTGTGCTGCCATTGACGGCCACACTCGGCGACCTCAAAGTTGAAGCTACAAAAGCTTTTCAAGAAACGTACTTAATTTTCCATAGGATCCAAGCAGTTCAGCTGCTGGATTATGGCAGTATCAGTGATAATACCCATGTCAAGCTACTCCTGGGATATAAAGGAACTTGTCGAATCAAAGTTAGGTGTCATGGAGATGAACGTAGGCTTGGTCAGTACCGATCTGAGAGAGGACTTGAACAATGGACTGTGGATTGTGTTTGTGGTGCCAAGGATGACGACGGTGAAAGAATGCTAGCTTGTGATTCCTGTGGCATATGGCAGCACACAAGATGTGCAGGAGTTGAGGACACCGATGAAGTTCCTGCAAAATTTCTTTGTAAATTTTGTACCATAAACAAACGACCTGTTAATTATGTCAATTTAGGGCAGGGACCGATCGCATATGGGTGTTTAACAACTGCAGTAAACAGTAAGGCATACGTACATAGAGCTATCGAGTGTTGTAGGGCTGTTTAGCCCTAGCATCGCCTGCTTATGCAATGTCTTTTGTAACAGTTCCTGTATATAAGGCAAACATCTTAGTTCACATGGTTTTCTCTTGCTGTTTATACTATTGCAAGGCATCTTTTAACATGATTTCCAAGACTTCTGGAAGGCACAAATAAGAAAGCTTATGCTTTTGAAATAGAATGCACTAAATGTTATAATGAATGGCCCGCCCCGATTCCATTTCTCTGTTAAACCAACTTACGTGACTTTTTGAACTTTGAAACCCACCCTGACGTTACAGTGGTCAGATCTTTTCTTTTGGTAAACGACTTGGTTGACTTTTTGAACTTTAACAGCCAGGCGTATAAAGTAAATTTGGATCATACCTCATTCCATATATACTTAAGGGATGCTTTTTTCTCCCCCAAAAGCAACCCCTTATTCTTGTTCTTTTTCTTTTACCCTTTTTTTGGCAAAGACACTTAGATAATACTTATCGAACAAAGTAGAACTCAAAATGCAGGTGCCAATGCATATACATAACCGTCGAATGTGGTGATGCTGCCATACTTGCTCTTTCACCGATCTTACACATCATCGTCCCTACTTCATTGTAGAACACCACCATCATCTGTTGAACGTCCGGGTTCCTCACTGGAGTTCATTATTTACCACTACTGAAGAAAAACAAGAAAAAAAAAGGGTGTAGCAAGATACAGCAACACTCAACTATATCATGTTACATACATGCTTGCAGCATGCAACTCTATTAACCAAAACCCTATGCTTCAGCAGTGTTGTTAAAGGCGAAAGGCGCTCTAAGGCGCCAACATCAAAACGCCCGAGGCGCCAAGGCGCTCGCCTAAGCGACGTGAGACGCTAATGCAAGTTTATCATGAATATCGAACTATGAAATGAAAAACTAATGAAACTAACGTAATACCATATCCTAAATTCTTCAAGGGTTTTAACTAGTAAATTATATGTCAAATAGTTTTATAACAAAATACAAATAACATAAAACTTACATACTAGAACAAAATATAAATATACAAAAAAAAATTAATATAAGGAGAGGGTGAGAAAACCCTAAATTGATAATTCAAGCCTTTATTAACACTTTTCTTGTTTTACTTTTTTACCCTTCACTTTAAGTTTTTTTCAATGCTTAAAGCAAAACAGTAAAAATGACAAATTCTTCTCCCCAATTTTTTCATGCATATGAGCTAAGGCGCTCGCCCGGGTGCCTAAGCGAGCGCCTGGCATTCACCCAGGCGAGCGCCTTGGTGGCACTTTATGAATATCGCCTCACCTTGACCTTCTTAAGGCGCCCGGACCTCGCCTTGACCTTCTTAAGGCGCCCGGGCTTCGCCTCGCCTCGCCTTAGCGCCTAGGCGAGCGCCTGGGCGCCTTTTACCAACACTGTGCTTCAGGCATTGACAAGCTGTCAATATGAAGAACTAAACGACTGTTTATATCTTAGCAAATACCGAGGCCAGAGTCACAAAAGATTCAGGCAACAAAGTTACCTTCAAGAACCAATAGGACACACAAAGGTCACGTGTATGGCAATAGAATCTAGTAACTATGATATTAGTGTAACCGTTCAATATGATAACAGATTCATTCTTTGTTTGTCAAAACACCGTATAAAGTATAGAAGCACATTAAAATTTCTCAAAACTGTCATTTCGTCAAGCTATTCTTGCCAACTATTTTGCTATCTTAGTAGATTAACAAAGATAGAACTACCATTAGTTGCAAACTTATACGTTCTTTATGCTTGGTAAATCAGTAAAAAATGTCACCAATTTTTTCAAACACATCATTATTATGATTATCACCAATATCGCCACTTTTAATAGCAAGTGTACAGCAATATTATTACCTATTATATAAGGAAAACGCTATAGATCACGGACGCCGGCACGCACAAAAATATGGAATGGATGGTAAACGCACGCACGGAAACGCGGAATGGGTGCCGCATGAAAACACGGAATGAGTGGAAAACGCACGCACGGAAACACGGAATGGGTGGGAGCGTCCGTGATATGTAGCATCACCCCTTATATAACTGGGTTGAACATTCCTTACAAAATTCTGTGGAGAAGTTCTAATCTAACACATCTTCCAATATGGGATTTCCTTTAAGATTGATGATAAGCGAATTGTACTTACATTGATTGCAATGCAAATACAATTTTTTCTTTATTCACTCTCTCTAATAGCGCACATTCACTGGTAGGACATATGTGCCAAATCTAAAAAAAATAAAGAGAAATATGTAGTCAACCATATACAGAAAACAGGCAGACCCCAAGAGCATGTACACACACCCATAAGAAGAATTGATGGCTGAAATGGGGTAGATCCATGCATGAGGAAACAAACACCCCCTTGTTTGTACCAATTACTCTTAATAACAATAGGATTTTCAGTATGAACCGAAGCTCCAACACGTATCAATTTTGATCTTTACATGTACAGCATCAGGGAGGCAAGGTGAAAGCTGGCATTCCCTCCAGCTTACATGTAAAAGACTTATATTAACCACATTTATTATCATCAATTCTATTAAGATAACTAGATCTATAAATATTAAGAAAACGCCATTAAAAAAGTTACTATCCCCAAAGGTAAGTAGACAAAACATGTCGCAGTTGTCCCACGTACCAGCAATTTGCGCATTAACATCAATGCCACGAAAGGAAGTAGAGGTCTACCTATTGAAATTTAAAGAAAAAGCAGATGACCATTTTAGACATGTCCTACTATCCTAATGGCTATAGACTAATCCAACTAAAGTTTGCACATTCATAGCTAGTTGGCCCAGTTCATTACATGTCACCAACAATTTACTTAAAGGTAGAAAATACGCAAACAGTAAACCCTAACTAAGTAGACGCGCTAGTTGTTCCAGGAGCCAAATAGTAAACCCTGAAAGGAGAAATCAGTATATGTCAAAACATACACAACATCACAGTCAAAGTAAAAGATCAAACCCATAACTTTTTTTCTATACTATATTACTTATTGCAGTGAAATTCATCACAAAGACGTCCAAGAACAAACAAAAATCAACCTTTGTCCCACTAAGTGGAGTCGGCTACATCGGCTACATGGATTCTTGTCGCACTGCTCTACTCAGAACTTGTATTCACTCAAATTAAAATAAATTAGATTCCTCGAAGTTTCTATGAAATATTTGTGTCTTTCCTTGTCCCTCTTAATAGAATTCAAATTCAACCTCTCACATCTAACCCGTGCATGAGTGGGTCTAGTCAAATCAAGGTTGAAACCTTATCTACTCGAATCATCGTGAGAATAGATCAAGCACATACAATTAATTAAGGAATACTCCTAACATAGCAATGATCATTGCAAAACCTAAATTCAAACAAATCGTACTGACCTCCGGGTCAATCATATCCCCTAAAAGGATTGTCATCATCGACCAACAACACATGTAACTTAGACATAACGAAATTCAATCAACCAAAATTCAACCGACATTAACGATCAAACATACAAACTCTGCATCTCTCAAACCCCTAATCCAACCTAAGATAGAAGACGGTCCAGTATCGAAATTCAATATTTAATTCAATCCAATCTAGTCTTAGACAAGAGATGTCACATGAATTAACCAAGTAAAAAATGAATTGCTATCACGTAAACAATTGAACAGAGCACGATCGAATAAATTTGAGATGGTTAGAGAAGGAAACAGGATCGACTGACCTTAAACAGGCGCAAATTTGAGCAAAAAGAAACTCCAATGGAGAGATGAACATCGCTCAGAGCATCGTTGAAACCCCAAATTTTCGATCGAAATCTACGCTGGTGATTTTTCCTCCTCTTTCTTCGTTTGCTAGGTCGATGATGTTTACATGATTTTAATCTCCATTATGATTTTCATTTGTGACGTTTATATAGCGAGTAAAGAGGCATAGATAGAGGATGAAATGGGAGCAGAGTTTTCGGTGGGCTGGTAAATTATAAATAAATGGATCAATATTTGGTAAATTATAAATAGATCAATATTTTATGGGCTTTAGTACCTATAAAATAAAATTGTACTCTAAATAGCCAACCTGATATGATCCTCCGAATTCGTCCTGGCCCGACCAGATCCGACTAATTCCATAACACATTAAGGGCCTGTTTACATTGGAGGAAAGTAAGAAAAATAAAAAAAATGGTTAAGTCATTTTCCTCACTTTCTCCATTTTTCTTATTTATTTAAAAAAGAAAAGTGGGACAAGTGACTTTCCTCACTTTCTATTCACTAGTCTTTTATATAGGATTGTTACCTTTCTCACTTCTCTCCAAATTGGAGAGAAGTGGGGGAAATCAATATATATTATATATATATATATATATATATATATATATATATATATATATATATAATATATATATATATATAAAATAAATATAATATGATATTATAAAATATTACTAATAATAAATATTATTAATAATAAAAATATACTATTTAAATTATAGTATTTAAAAATTATATTATTAATACTTAGTAACTATTAATATATAATATATTAATTAATATATACATAAAATATATATTATTATACAACATTTACTTTATTAATAATAATTACCATCTTTTTAATACTATATTAATATACTTATTAATAATAATATATTTTTAATGATATATTATTCTATTTTAATATTTATACTATTATTCAATATCTTATATCATTTATTTTATTTATTAACATGTTTTATTAATATATTATTAGCAACCTAGGTTTAATGATATTCTATGTTAATATTAATACTATTATTTTACCAATATCTTAATATATATCTTTATAAATAATATTATGTTACTAATATAATAATAATAATCATAATAAAACTAATTAATTATTAATATATAATATATATATTATTAATGGACCTTTTAATATTATATTAATATTTTAGTTATATATTTAATATATCAATACTTTATTTATATATTATATTAATATAAGATTATTATTATATAATATTAAAAATATACTATTATTAATGTATTAATTTTTAAATAATATATTTATATTTTAAGTATATATTAATAATATTAATAAAATATATAGTATTAATATATTAGTAATATAAAATTATTATTTATAATATATTTTAAATTATTTTATTCACACTACTTCTCACTTTCCAATCCCAAGTAAACAATAAAAGTCAAACGTACTTTTCTACCACTTTTCTCTCACTTTTCATTCTTCCACTTTCCTCTCACTTTCCTTCCACTCACTTGTCTCACTTGCTCCACTTTCTCCAAAGTAAACATGTCTAATGCAAACACAACCCCCATTACATATGTTTGGTCAATATATACTATAATCTAATAGATTCAGTATAAGTTACTTAAATTGAATTAATCGGGTCAACACGAATCCCGCCTTACTCAATTCAAATCCCACACATACTTTCCTGAGTCAATTTTGATAGAGCAAAAAATTAAATTTAGTAACCTAATTTAAATTGCATGCTAGATTTAGGATTCGTCCTAAATTTAGAAACTTAGTTATTTCTAATTAATAGAATTATCGCTTATAAATAGATAAAATGAACAGCAAATAGGGAGGTAGAACTCCGGACCACTGAAAGTAGGCTTGAGAGGAGCTTCTACGAATTGAGTTCCCATGCCTTAGAGAGGGATAATTTCGAACCACTAAGAGTAGGTTCGGCAGGATGCTGTGCGAAGCCTCAGTCCACATGCCTTAGAGGAGATACCGAGGTTCTGCAAAGCTAGATCTTCAAGTCAACTAAGAGATCATTATAATCGTCATTTTGATACTCTTAGTGATTATTCTCTCGTTGGTCACGTAATAATATGTGGTTTTATCTCGGGATTTTTAAAGGGCTCCCACGTAAAACTATTGTGTTCTGTGTGATTGCTCCCGTACTTTCCAGCCATCTCTACTTTTGATCATTCAATACATCGTTCGAAATAATACTCAATCAAATGGCACTATCTGTAGGAAAAATCATCACGAAGGCTGCTTACAGGAGAACAAACAATTCGTATTTTCAAGGTTTAATCTGAACAATTGTATTATAATTTGAACCATTAGAGTTTATCCCATTAATGGACCGCCGCTCACTCAAAACCCAATCTAATTAGAGTTTGGGGCAATCTAATGAGAAGCGTTCATTTTTTTTATCTAAGGATTAAACTTGATTATTGAATATATCTGAATACTGAGACACAACTTAGGCTACGGGTTTATGACAAAATGGTGACTTGGCCAAAGCCGGTACCATGAGCTCGATACGGTCCGAGGCATGAACATTTTCTGAAGATCGGCAGTCACTCTTTCATACTCCAAGGCCAACCCCAGGGAGGAGGGTGCGGAAAAATTTCACAAATCAGCCAACACTCTCTTTTATTCTAGGGTCCACCTTAGGGTGGAGAGTGAGCGCCGATGTATCTATTCACCATAGACCAACACTCTTCCTTACTCGTTTACCCCCAAGTGTGGAGTGCAAGTCCGATAATTTTGTAAAAATCGATGGGAACCGAGATATTGAGAGACACCAGTGGCGTGGTGAAGACAAAATAGCATGCAGGATCCGACAGATGCGCCGACACGTTGTTGACACCCCATTTTATCCGGGCAATCAATATGCACTAGCGAAATGGACTAATTAGAGCTCACAAAACGTAATTGGATTTAACCTCACTCAATTTACTCAGTTAGGTTCGATTAAGCTCGATCAGCCTGAATAAGTCAAATTAACAACGATTAAGCCCAATTGGATCCATTTCGTATCTGCGATAGCATATATACGTATGATGACACGTATATACATATACACTTATATACGCGCATAATAACATATGACACGCGATAACATAGCACATACACATATACACAAATGCACATATACGCACATATATACAATGGACATATAAAATAATAATAATAATAATAATAATATAAAAAAAGAAGAAAATAGAGGAGGGGGGGGGGGGGGGCCTTACCACCGGTAGCCTTCCAAACCCCCCCCTCTCATTTTTTCAACCCCATCACCATATCTCCCTCACCTAAGCCACACCTCCATTAAATGCCTCCTTGACTTTTTATCCCACCCATATACTTATTTATACAGGGAGAGGGGTGCTGAAGCGAGGGGGAGGGGGGAGGCGCCGGAGCTCACGCCGCCGGTGAGCAGGAGAGAGAGAGAAAGAGAGAGAGAGAGAGATAGCCGTGAGAGAGAGAGAGAGAGCCGGGAGAGAGAGACCACCACAAAGCCCACCTCATCACTATCATCCCTGAGCTCCTGAGATCGCGGTGCGGCAGCCAAACACCTGTCCGAGCTCGCCGGAGCTTCTCGGCCGAAGTCGCGCCCGTACGTCCATTACCCTCAACTCGAACCCAACCTCAGGTAACCCTCTCAAAACTATATATTCATTATCTCCGCACAACCCAGATTACGTTGCGCCGCCGTGGCTTGGTCTCCGGCGAGCCGAGGCGGCCGGAAAACGAGAAAACAAAAATAACCGAAACTTGCACCCACGTATATCTCCACATAGAAGCGTCAAAACGAAATTTAGACATCACCATTGGATTCGGAACGGTCGAAAACCTTAGAATAGACCTAAAAAGCTCACCGCCGGCGACGGGACGGCGGCGGCCATACCGCCGGCGTCGACCGCGAGCTCGCGGTCGTCTGGGATGAAGACGACCGGCCCAGCCGGTCGCGCGCAGGGTTATTCCCTGCGTGCGGACCCGAGCCTAGCTCGGGTCCAGCCCAGGCGCTACGCGTGCCTGGGCGCAAGCTTGGTAGCTCGCTGACCGGACCAAGTGGTCCGGTCCGGCCCAATAAGGGCCTAATTTGTTTTTTTATTTTGATTTTTATTATTTTATTTAATATAAATTTAATTAATGAATTATTAATAAATATTAACTCTAATTATCATCAAATATCCAATTTAAATTTCACCTCGACCAATAAATACATATGCATGTGCATAAAATAAAGCTCGGTGGAGATGGATATTTTCCCGAAATTTAATTTTAATAAAGATAGAGAGAAGCGATGGATATTGCTCTCTCTATTCCACACATTTTTATTGACTAACAATAATAAAAAATATTAACCGTAATAATAATAACAACAATAACTGCAATAACAACAATAACAATGATCAACGATATATAATAATAACAATAATAATGATAATAAATGTAATACAATGTTTAGCAAAATCTCGGAGAAGATGGATATTTCTCCGAATAAAATGAGTTCAAGGGGTAAGCGATGGATATCGCTTATTCCTCACTCCATTGTAAACATTTATTATAAATAAATAAAATAGATAATTCGATACAAATATTATTGTAAATAATTAAAGTATGTAAGTAAAGTATTCTATAACCCGGGAAGGGATGGATATTTTTTTCCTACTAATAATATACACATATAAACATAGTATCTGGGGAAGAGATAGATATTTCTTCCTAATCAATAATAAACACATATAAAAACATATTATTCGGGGTGGAGATGGATATTTCTTCCCCATCAATAAAATACACAAAAAATATAGATAAATATAATGTTAAGAATGAGATGGATATCTCGAATAATCAGGGGCGATGAAGAGGAAACGATACGGCGCTGAGCCCCAAAAATAAAATAATATTAATTCGATTTTATTTATTTCATTTATAGCAGCGTATATATTTTTGTATACATATAATATAGATGTAAATATCATGATACCGTAAATACATATTAAATATATGCATATAAGTAGTAGAGATTTGATTTTATCTAAATACAAAGGTTAGGAATCGGATGGATCCTAATCTAAGTAACTGGGGTAAATAAATGTGAATAATCGTAATAGGAAGTGATGGATATTACTCTTATAATACGATTAGGCATATTTATAAAAATCAAATCCCATTCAAATAAAAGATATATAGAAACGAGATGATGGATATTATCCCGACAGATATATATTCGATATGTGTCTACCTAATATGATTTAGAGAGTAAGGTGGATATCGATCTCTCTCCTTTATATTAAATAAATAATTAAATATGTATATATAATAATAATAAATATGTGATAAATGTAAATACAAAATTATTCTAATCACCTATAGAGTACCCTCTCTGAGGGGCGTTGTGGGGGTGTTCCGTCTTCCCCACATGTAAACGACAAACGAACCTGACGAATCTCTATGTGCCTTATCCTGGTTTCCTAGATTTCCGCAAAATATCTAGGTGGCGACTCCAACCATTTTCCTCCCCGGAGGAAGGTCGTCAACACACGTGTCGCCACTCTAGTTGGGAGGTATCTGATAGAACAGAAAATTAGATTTATGGATCCAATTTACGATCGTCATAATTGATAAATTCATGAATGGCACCTACCTATATTCTACTAACCGAAGAGTTTCAATCTTTCGATCTGGAATGCCCGTATTATTCTTTGCGGAAGGAAATAAATTTCCTACACTTTTACAGGTGGTGCTGCGGGATTCGAATCTGAGATCTCCATTTCATAAAGTACAAATTTCAACCGTCCACTCAAGACGTCATGGACCAACTTTTGATTTTTACTTGGCGGGATCCCAACTTTTGATATTTTCTTTCTTTGACACGAGGTTGCCACTTCTCGTCTTGCCTTTTTAATCCGTGACTTTAGAAATAGAATAAGCTCTCATATTATTTTAATTTTGTAAAATTTTTAAAAGCCTTTGACAATGCAACAAAAGAGAACTTTTATTGTGGTTATTTCATTTTTTTTAATAATATTGCTAGCGCAAAATAATTATATGAACTGGATCCGTTAAATTGTAGAACTCCAAAATATATATTTAGAAATATTTTTTGAAAATTTTTTTTATAAAAATTTTAGATTTTTATCAAAATTTATAAATTTTATTTATTTTTTTAAAAATTTAAATATAAAAAAAAATTATTAACGTGAGGTAAATATTTCATTGACAATTTTTCTTCGAATACAGCCGCACCGGTTATTTTCGCAAAGAACCCTCCATTTGTCATAAACATTTCAGTCGCGTGCTTAGTACCTGCTAATGAATTTCAGATTTCCCGTTTTCTTAACAAGTTGATATTATTTTCACCATCTTTCCCTTTTTCAGACCCAGTTAGTGCGTTTCTTCTTCGACTCCGCGTTCATGTCTTCCGATCGAAATCCCTAATCTGTCCTTACGCCAGATTCTACCAATTCAATCCTAACCATAGCGATGTGATCGCTTTTTTGGTACTGCAATTCGCTGGAATTTTCAGATTTTTGCTTACAATTGGAGCTGCGCGTGTAGGGTTTTTGATGAAGGATCCGTTCCGGCGAACGAAGGTGGTGATTCGGCGGCTGCCGCCGGCGATTTCGCAGGCGGCGGCGATGGAGCAGATTGATTCTCGTTTTGCCGGTCGCTATAAGTGGTTTTCCTTCCGCCCAGGAAAGAACAGGTTTGCACCCACAGCTGCTGTTTTAACCGCTTGCTCCACGGGCTTTCTTTATTCGATGGTTGTATAAATTGTAGTGTTTCTTTTTATTCTTCTCTTATTGGTTTCTGCTTGCTGTATAGACATCAGCCTTATAAGGTGAATTACTAGTTATGGATTATGTTGCGATGTCGTATTTGTATTAAGTGGCTTTTTTTGTTGGATATAGGGATAACCATTAATAAAATTCTAGCCGATTTGCGCCCTCAATGATTGTTTAACGACTTCCACCCCTTTTTTGCAGCTATATTCTGCTATTTATTCGATGTTCGTTAAAACTTGGTGATTCTTTTTTTTTTTCCCTTTTTTTTGTGTAGGTTGTTTTCCAAATGCTCGCTAGGCACATCCTTATGTGTTGCTTACTAGTTGTGGATTATGTTGTAATCTCGTATTTGTATATGAGTAGCTTATTGTTGGATATAGGGAATTAGCATAGCTATTAATATAAGTCTAGCCAATCTTGCATCCATACTGCAGTTTTAACCGCTTGCAACATGGCTTTTGCACCTTATCTTCTGCCCTTTATTCGATGTTTGTTAGAAATTGTAGTGTTTTGTTGTTTCTAATTGTCGGTGGGTTTCTAAATGCTGGCTACACACCAGATTTATAGGTTACTTACTAGTTGCGGAGGATGTTGTAACGCTGTATTTGCATTAAAATATTTAATTTCTTATTCTTGGATACAGGGAATTAGTGTAACTATGTTATTAATGTAAATTATTGATGTATTTGTATTTAGTTTAGAAATACTAAGTAAATTATTGCTTAGTTCTACTATGTATATTATTAGATATAAACTTGTTTTTTAGAGGCATGCAACGAGCAGTTAATTTGCACCTATAGCTGTAGTTTTAAGTTTTAACCGCTTGCATTGTGGGTTTGTGGCCCCAATACTTGCATTTTATCTAGTGTGCTTAATTAGCCTTGCGTTTATGAATAAGACACAGTATTTGTCCGGACTGCATGACCTATCGTAGAGTAAATTAATGTCATTTATTATTCATAATTGCGGCGGTTCCATGGTAAACAAATTTCAATATTTCTAATGTTGATTTTTGCGATGAACACTACCCCTACCACCCCGAAATCCCGAATTGATCTGACCCAAAATACCTACAAATTTTGGGTTTGCGGTTTTGGATTTTCACCATTTTGGGTAAGACTGGTTGTGCGGAGGGTCCGATCCTAATTAAGCAAGCTCCTCCCCGCGCTCTCTCTTTCAGATATCTTTCTTCATAATTAAGTGATCTGTCTCTCTCTCTCTCTCGCTCTCTCTCTCTCTCTCTCTCTCTCTCTTGATTTCTCTTGTTTTCTGATCTCGCTCTCTCGTTCTTTTTTTCTGATCTCTCTCATTTTCTGATATCTTCTTTTAGAGAGGGAGAAGAGATGAGTTTAGAGAAGATAAGATCTCCTTCGTCGTTTTGATCACACTATTTAAGCTGCCACTCTCTCATTTTGATCAGAGATCGGCGGAGGAGATCCTCGATCTCCTCAAACTGACTCGCTGCCAAGCTTGAGGAGATTGAGCACCTCCGCCTCGCCGTCCGATTATCTCATCCGATTGCTTCGATCTCGCAGAGCCTTGCTCAATTTTGCCTAGGAAGCACGGACACTTCTCCGAACAGCGTATCGGAGTGTCGAACATGGACACAAGACGTACACCCGAATTTAAGTATGTGAATTTAATAAATACTTTAATAAAATTTGACATGCTGGAGACACGTAGGGGATACATTTGGGATATTTTTTAGCTAGGTTATTTTTATTTTTTAGATTTTTGCTCTTAATTGCTTTCTTAGTTGTTAGTCATTAATCCAGAGTTGTGGATATGGCTACATTTAGTGATATTGTTGTTAATGCCGACATATGAGCAAATCCCGTGTAGAGATATGTAACTAGACATGAAAAGCTCAATGGTAGAGGAGGAAATATGTTATGGCAATGCACCTTTTGTCATAAAACACACAAAGTTCTTATATAGGGTTAAAGAATTAAAAGCTCACTTCTTAAAATTGCCAGGAAAGGAGTTGGGGTATGTAAGAAGGTGGCCACAAAAGATATTTAAGATATGCAAAAGTTGGAAGCAAAAGTGATAATGTTGTAAAGTGGCAACTCAAATACTAATATATGATTTCTTATTTTTTGAAAAATGGTTTCTTTGCTAATATATTTATATTTATTTATTATTATTTAGTTCAGGTAGTCCGAATTAACCCAGACAGACCATAATTATAAATGGTTCAGTCTTGTTCGGGATATGATCTAATTCAGGTTGGTTTGGGTCTAGAAATATTCAGTTCGGGTCGGCTTTTGTAGTTGGGGTTTGGCCGGGTCGGGTTGCCCGAACACTCAGCCCTATTAGTTGCACCATTATTGTCATTTTCTGAATATCCTCACTGTCATGCTTGGCATGCGAATAAGGATCTATGCATTTTATCGACTTGCACGCAACTCTCTATAATCGAACATTTTTTCTTTTGATACATAACTTCCTCGTTCTGCATTGAGTTACAAGTTGGTTATTTTGAACCCCTACTACACCCCTTGCGAACGTCATGCATATATGTCAAACAGTGAGGCTAGTTGTATACACCTCCGTATTTTATTTGGGTTACAAGTATACACCTATAACCCATAAAATTTATGTGCAATTTCAAAATTGTTGATTTTATAAAATAATGTCAAATTTTGAAAGGAATGAAAATTGGAAATATACACCTCCGTATTTTATTTGGGTTACAAGTATACACCAATAACCCATAAAAATTTCACAATTAGTTTAAAAATAACATTAAATCACTTTTAGTCCCAAATAAGTGGAATCAGATCAAATTGGTTCAATCTAAAGTGAAATTGGCTCAATAATAAGCTAATTTATGCAATTTGGCTCGGTATTGGGCTCGATCGTGTGATTTGGCTCGGTAAATGGCTCGATCGGATGAAACGGACTCGCAAAATGGCTCGCCCGCGCGACTTGGCTCGGGAAATGGTTCGCCTACGCGAAACAGACTCGGGAAACGGTCTGCGCCTGCGTAACAGACTCGGGTCTGGCTCGCCCGCGCGAAACGGTTTGGAAAACGACTCGCGCGCGTGAAACGGACTCACATCTGAACTCGAACCGCGCGACTTGGCTCGGACCAGACATACGTGCGGGCGCGCCCGCGCGATCGGGCTCGAATCTGGGCTCGGGTCGGGCTCGATTGAGTGCGTTTTTTTTAAATAGCGAATCGGGTAAGCGGATTGCAGGTTTCGGGCGCAGATTCGACCCGTTAAGTCGTCTTCAACCCACTAGGCCTGTAATTTCTGCGTTTTTTTGTTTTTTTTGGTTTTTTTTTTAAACCGCCGCCGGCGGCGGCCGTCGACCGGCGGCCGTCCGGGAGTCACCTCAGGGGTTTTCGGCCTTCCCCGACGCGTTGGAGACGTCAAAAATTAGATTAGAAGCTTCATTTAATGAGTTTTCGGGCGTGCGAAGTTTCGGCCGATTTCGGCGGCGGTGATCATTCGCCGTCGGGAGGGTCGTTCCTAAGGTTTTCAAGGGATGAATTCAGTAGTGATGTCTAAATTTGATTTCGCCGTGTATTCGTGGAGATATATATGGGTGCAATTTCGGTTTAAAAAATTGTTTATATCGTTTCGCCTCCGTGGCTCGCTGGCGGCGAAGCTACGTCAGCGACGTGTGATCTAGAAGAGGTAGAGACGACTTTGAGAGGGTTACCTCGAATTTTGGACGTGGATTGAGTTGTTGGTGGTTTGGACGTTTTGAATGTGTTCGGCCGGAGCTCGGTGCGGCGGCGGAGGTTCCTATTGGCGGCGGCGTCGTCGTCTCAGGAGTTTGAAGATGTCGGAGTAGGTGCTTATTCCGGTCGGATGTGTGTGCTCTCTCTCACTCTCTCTCTCTCTCTCCTGCTTTTTCTCTCTCTCTCACTCTCTCTCTCTTCTTAGTTTCCCTGTCTCCAGCACTCACTAACTCACCCCTTAGTTTCCCTCTCTCACTCTCTCTCTCTGCTGATGTCTCTCTCTTTTTCCCTCCAACAATCCTCTTCTAAAATACTCTCTTCTCCATATATATATAGATGATCAACAACCGTAACCCCCCCCTCTATTTTGGGATCTCAACTACACCCACTTGCATATATTACAAGAAAAATCCTCATGTTTGCTATTTTGCAACAATGATCCCTCAATATTTTGCAAACTCAAGTTCACTATTTTGATCATTGGCATAATTAGATCCTCTACATCTAAGATTTTGATTTTTACGATTAAATGCTTTTTGTATAGGACTTGTATGAATATTCACTTTGATTAAATGTGTCCGATTAAATTAAATTGAAACGAATTGAGTTTTATCGAATTAATTGGGCTTAATCAGATTTAATCGAGTTGATTAAATTCGATCGAGCACAATTGATCCTCAATTGGGCCAAAAAGGACCTTTTAAGCTTAATTGAGCCTAATTGGGCCTAATCGAGTAAGGTCGAATTTAACTATGCCATGCGGGTTCCAATCGGTGCGTTTCGATTAAAGTAAATCAGCAGCCTGGACAAAATGGGGTGTCGACAAGGAGCGAGCAAGAGAAGTAGATCTTCTGAAGACAATTAGCTTGGATTTATGTCTTTTATCAAGTTACTGTTCTTGTTGTACCTTCCCTTATTGTCAGGCCTGTTCTGATGTTCAATCAGGCTTCAGCGCTTGGGGGATAGCTAGATGCATACACGCTTATATGTTATGTCCCTGATTTGGTAAATAGTCATGCCCTCCAAAAACAATCATGCATGCATATTTTCTCAGCAAAACATTTAATATGCTTTCTTCTTTTCTTTATTAATGTATGTTTGCTGTTGTTTACATATCCTACTCGAGTTTTTAATGGAACATGTTTATGACTGCAGCCAGAAAGATATGCGGCATTCTAGACTCTACATCAACTTTAATGGTCCTGAAGATGTGGTGGAATTTGCTGAGTTCTTTGATGGCCATACATTTGTCAACGAAAAGGGTACTAAATGATAGCCTTCGCCATCTTTGATTATTTGAGCTGTTGCTTTAGCATTTCTACTATCAAAATAGAAAAGTGGTGCTGCCTGGCCTGCAGTTTAGAAGCATGTATTGTTTTATTTAATTTAAGTTAGTAAACGTAAATTGTAAGGCTCTCCAATTCCTTTATGATGTAAGTACCTTTGATAAAGCAATAGCAGGAAATCTGGAATCCTTTTTTTTTTTTTTTTTTTTTTTGTTTGTTGGCGTTTTTTCTTTAGTTGCATAGGGGGCATAATGAAAGAGGTGAGAATAATTACTGCAAATTACAGGCAATTTCAACAGGCAGAGTAGGTGATGTATTATTATTGAACTTCTACGTGTAGCTATGTTAGCCTTATTGATTACAACATCCGGACCAGCTTAGAAATTTCTAGTAGATTATATTCCATATTAAGAGTTTGGAAGTTCAGTGAAAGTCGAATCGTGCCTAATTTCTGATATTATCTGATTTCTTAACACCTAGTAAGTTGATGCGGTGATATTAACATATCCACTAAATGCTGCACACTTCCAGTAGTGGAAAATACACTTAAACAACATAATTGGTATGAGTTAAAATAAATCAGATTGTGGGTTTTGGTCTATATTTATGAAGATTGCTACTGTCCATTATTTTTGTGATTAATTGTACGATTGATTATATCTTGATGCAATGATCCCTTTTGCGGTATTGTTGATCATGATCTTCTCTATTGCTGTTTTATGTTGTATCTACTATTTTTTTATTCCTTTATTTTAAATACAGTAATGTATGATTTTCTTAACAAATTAGCTCTTCAGGCTCTCAATATAAGGCTTTGGTAGAATATGCAGCTTCACAACATGTCCCAAAGCCATGCTCTAAGAAGGATGGGCGTGAAGGAGCTATTAACAAAGGTTTCTCAGTCTATCTGTCTAGTTGTGAGAATATTTTAAGAAAGTGTATAAGTGAAAGTTTTATGTCCTCTGAGTCATGATTCCTTGGCTTCTAGATCCTGACTATCTTGAGTTTCTTGAGCTGATTTCAAAGCCTGCTGAAACTCTTCCAAGTGCGGAGATTCAACTGGAAAGGAAAGAAGCGGGAAAAGCTGGTTAGCTTACCCCCCTTTTTTTTAGTTAAATCATGAAGGTTCTAAGGTTTAAGGGTATGATGGTCGCTCTTGAGGGCAGCCTTTGAACTATATGCTGTGTTACTCATCCAGGAGTAAAGGAGACGCTCGTTGTAACACCACTGATGGAGTTTGTTAGGCAGAAAAGAGCCACAAAGAATGGGTTCAAGGTCTCTTCATTTTTCTTCGTGTCATTTTACATGTTTTGCTAAGTTTGTTGCTTGAGGAATAACCTAATGCTTTGATTACTCTTCTTTTTCATGCGATATAATCTGGCATGCACCACTTAACTTATTTTCTGCCATACCTTTTGTGGCGATCTCTTATTGTTGTGGCTAATGCGAAATGTTTCCTGTCCAAATGTATATTGTTGGTTAGCGGATTGAGCTCTTGGTTTGTAGATGGGCCTGTGTATGTTAATTATTTGTATTTTTGCAGAAACTATCTACCAATGGCAAACTTGCTAGACGATCAGTTTCCATTAGCAGCTCAGGCTTATCTTCCAAGTGTGTTTCTGAGAAGCGAAAAGCTCTGAAAAGGGTAACGTATTTCCAAGACCTCTACTGTGACTATTAATCTGTATGATGACTTCCAACTATATTAATTATAACGTGTTGCTATTAATAATCTTTCTGCTAATGCTTGTTTGTAAAACTTGTATGATAAGATTGTTTCATATCAAGCTTTAGGATCACCAGCGCAATATTAGGTGGTTAAACTTAGAACGAATGCATCAATTATAATGACAAAGTGATTTATTTAGCAATAGTGTGACCCTCGACATTAACTGCATATTTAGAGGAATGATGTTATTGTTTAGAGAAATGTGACTGGAAAGTTCAGAATTTAAGCTCATTATTTGTACGGTTACAATACTAAAGTATTGGGGTGGAGTCGAAATTGGGATTGCAATGATTTAGCTGTTATTTCCCACAATGTGAATGCTAATCTATACTACAGCATGTTGTATTTAGTAACTAATTGTGGTGACACCTATATAAGATATACTACATGCCGGAATATTATATTTGAGTTACTTGTATTGTCCGCATATTTCCTGTTTTTGAGAGTATCTCTTGGGAACTTTGTCCGTAACCGGTCCACTTTATGCGACCATCGTAATAGATAAATTCGCAGGTGGCACCGACCCATGTGCCGCCAACCGATGAGTCTTAGCCTTTTGTCTGGGCGGGTTTGAAGGCCCGAGTTACTCTTCACGGGGTACAGAGGGAATAAATCTCCCACATCCTTATTGATGGTGCTTGCAGGATTTGAGTCTGAGACTTTTACTTCATGAGGTGGAAGCCCCACCATCCGTCCTAGGCGTCCTGGGCACATATATCCAAGCTTTGATAAGCAAGTACAGAATAAAAGTTGCTATAAGCTTATTATTTTTAAGGTGTGAGGTTTGTAAGAGTAAACCATTTTCTCATGACAATGATTCTGTTAATTTCTGCTGGTATTGTCTTTTATATACATGTTTTTGGGATTTCCCTCCCTACACGGGTAGCTGAGGGTGTTATAGTGTCTTGTGAGTTAATTGGCAAAACATAACTTGCGCATTGCCCTTATACGTTTCTCAAACAACTTTACCATGAGAATATTCTTATTTTTAACTTCTCTTTACGCAGTATGTCTTGAAAGATTGTCCAAAAGGAGGAATTGCAAAGGATAAATCAGCATATATTCTAGTGTCAAGGAAAGAAGAGCAGAAAATTGTAGATAAATCCGCTGTTGCATCTTCCTCAAAGAAGATAGCGTTGACAACAGACTTGACTGGTTTGTGCTTAAAGTTTGGCTTTTTTATTAGATAAAGATTATATGAAAGAACTTAATTCTATTTGTCTTGTACTTCTGTTTAGTGTACTATGTTTGTTAGCTGTTTTTGGTATGTTGGCAGTATGGACTATGGAGTTGTAGTGCATCAACTCTATGCATGCCTTATCGGGGGAATTTCACTGAAGTAGGGTCATCTATTTAGCTGATCAAAAGCTCCTGCTGGTTGGAGGGTTTTTTTCAGTTGATGAACTTCAATTTGATCGATTATTCTACAAGTTTCAGTTGCGTTGGTGTTTTATGTAACAGTATATGTTTATTTTGATAAGCAATTTTGTAGATAACAAGTTGGTAATAGGGTGTAATTGATAAGCACCCCAATTACAGATGTTGCTTCGTTTTAGTAGGTGTTCCATTTGTCATCCCGTTGGACATTTCATGCTGTGATTTCTGATTGCCAACACAATGTCTTAGGTTTTTGAGAAGCCTATCCATGCAAAAATTGCTTTAGTTAATTTTAAAGTACAGTAATCCAAGAATTATATGACAGATTCCATGGGGTTTATTTTGCATAATTAAGAAGCTGTTGGATGCTTTCAGATTTTTTAAGCTGTCACTATCCAGATATCTTGGATATATTTTGAATTTTATCTGCCAAAATTTACTGTGTATCTGGGTTACATACTCTTGTTGTTTGTTTCATAAAAAATCATTTGAATGGGACTGGAGCGTCTGGATTTATTGAATCTGGGAGGAAAAAGGTAGCCTTTCTGAAAAGCAGAGAGAGAAAGAGAGACAGAGGGAGAGAGAAAGTGCTGAAATTAGCAATTCATTGCTTGTGTTTTCATCTTTGTAATGTTTGCATTACATTATTTGTGTTTCAATTTCTTAAGGTATTCAGTAAATTGTTAGAGCAGCCGAATGTGGCATCTTCTGAACGAAATGCTCCTCTTTCAGCTACTGCAGAACAGAACCAGAGGCATGATGCTGGTGGGAGATTAATCAGAGGCATCCTTTCTAACAAAGATGTGCGTCAAAGGCAGTCATATGCTTATGGTGCAGAGACTGAACAGCAGACACGTGGCAATCTTGAAAAAAAGCGCCCTCCTCGACCACCCAACATGCGCCTGATTCCAAGAGAACTCACTTCTACTGCTGCCTCAGTACTATCTGTTTCTGATACCAATGGAAAAATGAGCGCAGATGATAAATCTGGTGTTAAATATTCCCATGGTTCTCTACCTTCTGCAGAGCGATTCGCTAGGCGCTTAAGGAATAAAGATAGACCTGATCGTGGTGTTTGGGCTCCTCTTCATCGCTCCGAGGTCCCAAGTGTTGCTTGTAGTACTGTCTCTGTGGAAGGAGGTTCCAATTTGCAACAGGATGACGATACAGGGGGAAGGGGTAGTTTTTCTCCACCAGAAAATGGTGAAGTTTTCCCCCTTGCTGCTCAGCAATTTGAACGATTTCATAATAGTTTGTATACATTTATCTTTCTTATGTCTAAAGTTACTCTAATCTCAGGTTCACATAGGTATGTGACCCGTCGTGGACTAGTGCATGGGTCAAAAGACCGTGATGGTTCTTTGTCCATATATGATGGGAAACCTCCTAAGAAAGTCCTGTCCAGTGATGGTCCTCCAGAGGTTTGCATCTTTGACCCTGAGTTGATTCTTTATGTGCTTGCATCTATTCGCTAGCTCACACTCTGTAGCATGTGCAGAAACAAGTATGGGTTCAGAAGTCAGGTTCATGATCATAATTGTTCAGTGAGTGGTAATTGCTTTATTCTTAATATTGTGAATTTAGTCAATTATATTCATTATATTTGCAGAGCTTTTTAGAAGGTTTTTCCTTTTCTTCAAAATTATTTTACAAAAGTTGAAATCTACATCAATATTATTGTGCCGCATCCTTGTATTCAACTAGTAAATGACAAGTCGATAATTCTTTGTATAGAAGTCCTTGATCATTTGGGTATATGTTCTATCTCCTTGCCAGTCAGTTGTCCTTTTTATTTTTATGTGTGCCGTTGCATTATGCATTTAATTGTGTTCCAATGCTTGATTTCAAAATGAATTCATTTCTCGTCTTTAGTTTTTAGATTTGACAGGACTCTTCCGTACTAATTAGCTCCAGATCCATTTTATGATGCAGAAGTTTTTTGGCTTGGAGCTGTGCTATGTGGATATTGGATTAGATCATATGTTTGTGCATGTACAGCCGGCTGTACATTACGTAAGTGGCTGACATTATTCCATCAATGAGTTGAGAAAATCCAAACTCATAAGGCAGTCTGACAGTTTGGTAGTTGACAGATCAGATTAATACTTGGGAGAATTATTCGCCAGAAGTTAATTTTTTGTTCCATCGCATAATGGCGAGTTTGAAGTTTGCATAATCTCTTGGTTAGCTACTTGGGTCTGACTGTCTGACGTATTGGTTCTCTCTAGGTTTTTGTTAAAGAAACAAGAAGCTCGATCCAGCAGCACAGTAGGCAGAAGATATCTCTGCCCTGCTCGTCTCGGCATTTAGAGCTTTCTGTTTATAGTAGTGGTACAGAAGCTATAAATGGTGTTGCACACAAAGCAGAGTGTTGTTTTCTGCCCAGTATAGTGTGGAGTGAGAATGGGATATTAGTAAATAAAAAGCTGGTCTTGTAGCAGTTAGGATATGTCTCCACATTAACATGCTGAGTTGGCGCTCCTATTGCCAACCAGCGACGGGCATTAGGTGGGATTATGGAAATATACATTGGGTCCTTGGGCATGAACATGAATCTGTGTGGATGATTGAAATCGTAGTGATTATCCAACAGTGCTGCTGATATACCCTACGCCTATGTAAAATGAAATGCCCTTTTGTACCAGGCAAAAGTTTAGACGAAGTTTTTGAAATTATGAAAAAATAGTTGGAGTGAAATCTCATTTGTCAATTACTTGTTTTGAGGAAGTGTGTAGCTAGCTGGGCAATGGTCTACTTTGTTAAATGTTAAAGGTCTATTTCTTTTGGTTTCGCCAGCTTTTTCTTTTTCCGCGTAACTTCATTTCGTTTCGCATGAGCATTTATGATGCCCATGCATTACAACAATGCGCAAAGTTGTGATCAGAACTATCAATGTTTTCTTTCTGGCCAAATTACCATTATTACTTTAGTAGGCGTGGTTGTCTAAATGCTGGCACTGTCAAAAAAACTTGCAGCGTAACAAAGCGGCTACTGTTGGTTCGAGATGGTTTTCTCGCTTAATTGTTTCAAGGGCATGTGACTTGATTGATCGCGCAAGGATGCTAAACTGTTTCGCTAAAGAGTTGATATCTGATTGAAGGACAGAAAGCTACACTCTTGAATCTTAGACCGTATGCAAGCGAACTTATCTGTTGATGAACAAGCTGAAGAAGAAGATTATCTTTTTGTGTTACACTGATAGTCTATTTCTGTTTTGCTGCTAACTATTGTGCTTATAGACTTTTTTTCTCTCGTTGATCTTTTTTCTTTTTGTTTTTTGAGATTATTGTGGTAGAACTGTAATGCAAACGCACGTGTCCGTAGAAATTTTGAACTCGCGGAAAACTGTTGCGTCCAGTTCCGTCCGACGCTCGTTGATCTTAAAAGGTGATAATTATCACTTTTTGCTTCTAGGTATGGGGGTTCTATCAATTTGCCCTGAAGGTATTGTATTCGACGAAATTGTCATCTGGATTTTAAGGTTTTTTAAAAATATTTTATTTTGTTCAGTTATACAAAATTTGATGAAAAAAATAAGCACTTTTGTTTGTGGTTACCAAACGTTACCAACATTATCCAATTACGTTGGGGTGAAAGAAAGCTGATACTCGTTCATCAATAAAAATGGTGGTTTTTAGTTGAATTTAACGAATATAGGATAGTTTGAAACCTTCAAAAATATAAAGGTCAATTATTTCTTTTTTAAAAAATAAACTCAAATATAGGAATATTATAGATACAACCGTTATTCTTTATTTGAACTTTGAGTACTTATCTGGATGGAGCTGATGGATGACCACGGTTTAGATTAGTGACCTGTATTGTATTTAATGGGGCGCAGTCTAAGTGGATGAGTGGATATTATAATTTGTTGCAGTAATGGTTTGCAAACGTGCTGCCCATGAACAAAAATTAATAAGAAAAATGGAAAAAAAAAGTTTTTCTTTTTTCTTTTTTCTTTTTCGTTTTTTTTTTTTTTTTTTTCCTGAGCGATGTTGCTTTGTATCTCAGCTTGAGAAAATGAAGTGGCCTGCTACCATTGACGAAATCATTGTAATCTTTGCAAGAAATGCTTTTGGCTAAATTTTCCGCTCTTTTTATTCAACCACTAGTTTTATATCCGTGCGATGCACGGATGTTAGTCATAAATAATAATACGGATCTTATAATTTTTATATTATAATTATATATAAATTATAGTTATTTTATTAATTTATTATATTTTATTCGTTCTATGTTATTGGAGTAAGAAAAAAAAATACTACATATCATATACAAAAGTTATTTGAATGGTGGCGTGATATGATAGTAAATATATATATATATATTATATTTTTTTTTATATATAAATAAAATTGTATTTGTAAAAACAAATATAGTATATAATATATAATATAATTATTTAATATTAATATTTATTTATATATCTATTTAAATTATTTTTATTAAGTATTTATTTTTAATATTAGACTTTTCATATTCTTTAAATAAGTTACACCACTTTATAATAAATTTCTATCAATTAATACAAATGCCACATGGCTCTTTTAGAATAAGAACAAATGCCACATGGTACATCCAAATTTTTTTGAAATGCCACGTGTAGAATAAGAACAAATGCCACATGATACATCCAAATTTTTTTGAAATGCCACGTGGCGCAACGACTTTGATATGACAATTATATATATATATATATATATATATATATATATATATATATATATATATATATATATATATATATATATATATATATATATATATAGATTAGATTCTTAAAATTAATAAGCATAGGCACTTTATCTTAAATATGTCTAAATTTATTTGTATGGTGTGATTTTCAACTCTTGACCTGGTTTCATATTTTCCAACTAAATATATATTTCTATATATGGGGTTAATGTCATTATAGCTATCTAAATTTAGGTCGTTTTTCCTCACATTAATTTAAAATCAGATAATCCGGATTTTAAATATCAGTACTTCAATTACTTCTGTACTAGAAAATTTAATCCGGGAATTTGCGGAATTGAGAATACTATAATTTAATTTAATTTTTTAAAAATCCAGAATAACGTTATAATTGCTTCATCTAGCAATTTTTTCAAAATCTGATTTGCCATTTCCCGCAATCTTAATGTATTCCCAGCTGCAGCCAAAAAGAATATGCGATACTCCAATGCGTACATCAACACCTCATCTCTCATTTCCAGTGTCCGAACTTCGAAATCCCTTCGCTCTGTGCGTACCGCAAAGATGGTTCATGCATCCATTCTGCGTTCGGGTTTGGACTTTGATCTTTTCATGTCCAACAACCTCCTACACGCATACTGGTTATGTGATGAAACACATCATGCAGCCACGTTGTTTGATCAAATGCCGCTTAGAGATGTAGTTTCTTGGAACACAATGATTTCTGGATGTGTCGGTATTGGATCTCCTTCTGAAGTCTTTTGCTATTTTCATAATATGATGCAAGAACGGCACCGTCCAACTCAGTCGAGCTTTGTTTCTCTTCTTGGTGCTGCCATGGAGGTGGTTGAGCCCTCTGGTCTCCTGCAAATTCACAGTTTGAGTTTCAAGTTTGGGTTTACTAGTGATACCTGCGTCGGTAATGCTCTCTTGTGTGTGTACTCTGACTATGGATATGTTAACGAGTTGGCGAGTTTATCAAAAGAGATGAACAGTTTAGATGAAATATCTTACGAAATTATGTCAAAGGCGTATGCTAGACATGGAATGTTTGAAGAAGCACTTGGGTTATTTAAACAGTCTTATCAGGAAGGTGTAAATTTTAGTGAATATGCAATTTCCAGCTTAATAAGTTCCTGTGCAGCTTCTCAAAGTATTCAATGCCAATGGGGAAGTCAAGTTCATGGGTGCATCATTAAAGTTGGCATGGATATAAAGACGTCAGTTATTAATTCGCTTATCACTTTGTACGCTCGATGTCTTTGTGTATGGGATGCTAAACAATTGTTTGAATCATCTGATAAAAGAGATTTGGTTACATGGAATGCCTTGATTAGTGGTTTTGCAAATAATGGTGATGGCAAAATGGGTATTGATCTTGTCGGGAGATTGTTAGTAAATGGTTTACAAATGAATCTATCTACCCTTCTTGGTTTCTTGTCATGTTGTGCGGCTATAAGTGATCTAGTCAATGCAAAAATAGCTCATGTCCTAATTCTTAAATTGAGAGATTGCTTTGATCAAGGGAGTGCTAACACAATATTGACCATGTATTGCAGAAGTGGGAGCTTAGAGTATGCAACTATTCAATTTCAGGCTATGCAATCACGAGACACTGTATCTTTCAATCTAATGATGGGCCTATATAAGTCAATAGGATATTATGAAATGTCTGTATTGCTCTTTTGCCAGTTACATGGGAACGGTTTCAGTCCTGATGAGATGATGCTGCTTGGAGCTCTTTCTAGTTGTGCGAAGCTGGGTCTTTTCGATCTTGGGAGTCAGATCCATAGCTGCGTTGTAAAATCTGGTACCGGAGGGGATCTTGATGTGAAGAATCCTATCCTTGAAATGTACTCTCAGTGTGGCACTTCTGATGATGTGGATAAAATATTTGAAGAAATTGAGGAACCTGATGTCTTTTCTTGTAATATGGTACTCTTGGGTTATACACATTTCAAATTGCCTGATAAGATAATTGGTTTCTTGGAGAAGATTTACAAGTTCGGAATAGAGTTTAACGAGTTTTCTTATAGCGTTCTACTAGATGCCTGTAGTTGTTTCAGTTGGTCATCAGCTGCGATGCAAATACATGCATGTATTGTAAAGAGGGGGTTAGCATCTGATACAACTCTGATGAATTCTTTACTAACTGCTTATGCAGATTGTCGGATGATCGAGCAGAGTCTCACAATTTTCGAACAGGTCTCTTCTCCAGATTTTATCACTTGGAATGCTATGATCTCGAGTTGTGCGCGAAATGGTTTTGCTGAAAAATCCATAAAGTTTTTCAGAGAGATGAATAGCTATAAAATGAAAATGAATGAGATGACCTTTGCAAGTGTTTGCATGTCTTCTGCCATTCTAGCAGAACTCAATTTGAGTTTACAGATACATGCGCAGGTGTTAAAAAGATCATACGATTCTAATGTGTCTGTTTCCAATTCTCTCATCTCTATGTACTGCAAATGTGGCGATATAACAACTTCATCAAAAATCTTCAGCAGTGTTGTACATAGAGATGTGGTTACATGGAATGCAATGATTTGTGCATACGCTCAGCATGGACTTGGACGAGATGCACTGAATTTGTTCGGTCAGATGAATGCATCAGGTGTTAAACCTAACCATTTAACCTTCGTCAGTCTTCTATCCGCTTGCAGCCGTGCAGGTTTAATATCAGAAGCTTTTGATGTCTTCAACTCTATCTCTTGTCCAACTGAAGAGCATTATGCTTGCTTGGTTGATATACTCTGTCGAAGCGATAGATTAGCAGAAGCAAAGAGCCTGACTGAGAAAATGTCAAGTGATCGTTGCTCTTTGGTTTGGAAAATGATGCTTAGTGCCTGCAAAGCAAGCGGGGATTTCAAGTTTGGGGAAGAAGCTGCACGAAGATTGATGAATATGGAGCCAACTAATTCAGCTTCGTTTATTCTCCTTTCTGATATGTATGCCTCAGTTGGCATGACTGAGGAAAAGGCTAAGCTGAGAAGAATAATGGTGACTAATAGGGTGAAGAAGGCAGTAGGATGTAGCTGGGTCCAGACTTGAAGATTTATTCCCGATAAGAATGATCTATAAATTGGTATGATAATTAAGAACACCTTTCTCCATCATAAATAACTAAGTGAATAATATTTATTATGGTGATTTTGTAATCCCCATCAAATATATATTTAGTAAATAAGTTTAAGGTAATCGAAATGCCACCGGATGAACTTCCACAGCGCCTGCCATGCACTCTTCTGGAATAAGTGATGCCAATCCTGAGCTTTCAACTAAAAGCTTTGTTATTATTCTTAGTAGTAACTTGTAGTTCCTTTTGTAAACTGTTATTGATACTACAGCCGATATTTGTCTTAAAATGGATTTTTGTCAGAGTCAGTATAAAAGGAAGGATCTAATTTCAACTAGTGTGAATAGCCATTAGAATTAGAAGTATGCAAGCAAGCATTTGAAAGAAGGATTTCAAGCAGAATACTGACTCACTTCCTAATAAGTAATAAGGATAGTTCTGTTTTAGCAAATGATCATTCTGAAGTCAAAATTGAAAACCTTATGACCAATGGAATCTATAGTTGGGGTTCCACTATGATGGGCAAGAACACAGATATGAAATTCATGTACGCAAACCCTAAATGACAAGCGAGTGCATTGTGCAAATATGTACAAGTACATGACATGGTCTTTTAATTATGACAAATTCTTTTAACGTTTACTGGTAGGTTCTTCTGAACAACATTAGAGATAGTCATTAGGTATGAAGCTTAATTATCTTCTTTTGTCGAGGATCTTCTTGTCAAGTGCCAGTTCTACTGCGGACAATTTTAGAGTTAGCCATTAGGTATGGAGCTTAATTATCTTCTTTTATCGAGGAAATTCTTCTTGTCAAGTGCCAGTTCTAGTGCAAGCCTAGCATTTTCTTTATGCCTCCATTTGCAGTAGTTTTTTGAAACTTTTGTTGTTATTGTTCATGCAAATGCTTTAAGATTTAAACAACCAGATTGATATTATCTCATGTACCACAAGTGTTCATTTTATTTGAAGTGATTAACTACTCTCTCTGAATTTTTTTTCTGGTGCAGAAGAAAGGCCCGTTGCTATGCTCTGAAATGTTCATCTGTAGTGCAGTTTCTTGGATCCTGGGATCAATCTGGCGATGCAACATGCGTATCAGATCTGTATCTCTTAGCTCTCCTGTGAAACAATTTTGCTGTGATAAGGATGTTGGGCTGGTGGTGGTGGGGCCAGAAGTTATGCTGGTTGTGGACCTTGCAAATGACTTTCTTAAGGCTGCAATTCCAGCTTTTGGTAACCTATTCCTGACGCTACAAAGACTTCATGAAGAAATTGTGCTATAAATATGGATGTCACTGCAAAGGTATAAATACATATATTTTTCTTGCCTTAACAAATTTAACTTTTGCTTTATGTTACCATTGACTTCGGATAACGCCAAATCATATTGAAACGGAAGCTTGTCGTTATAAACCTTTATTTGAATACTATTTCATTTGTAACTCCAGGTGGCCTCAATTGAGGACAAGATGAGAGAACAATGGTTGCAGTGGTTTGGACATGTCAAGCAAATACCTATAACTGCACTTGCTAGAAGATCCGAAGTTTGACAAGCAAGTAGAAAAGGAAAAAAATGTAGGCCTAAAAAGAGCTAGAGAGAAACCATCCGACATGAACTTACCACTCTAGAAATAGACAAAGACATAGCTCTTGATCAGGGGGAGTGGCAACGTAGAATTAGGATTAGTGACATCGTGGTTTAGTTTCTTTAACAACGCCTTTGTTTCATGTGTGTGTGTGTGTGTGTGTGTGTGTGTGTGTGTGTGTGTATATATATATATATATATATATATATAATTATTGTTCTATTCATTTTGTTTATTTTTGCATATATAATTTTTTAATATTATTCTTACTACCATATTATACGTGCTTGGGTCATGTTCAATGTTGTCAAAGGCGCAAGGCGCACCGAGGCGCAACAGTGGTTTTGGAGCCTAGGCGCAAGACGCAAGGCGAGGCGCGAGCCTTTTGCCGATGAGGCGCACTATTTTTTGGGATTAAAATATAAACATAACAACACAAATTTAAACATTTCAAGCAATAAATTGTTGCAAACTTGCAATGTTTTGTGCTTGCAAGCCTACTACATTTATTGGGATGTGCCGATTATAGAAAAAAAAAACCCAAGCAAAAAAAAATAGGAGAGAGTCGAGAGACCAGCAGCAGGCCAGCAGCGTACAACTGCAAAAAACGAAAAAAAACAAGCAGTTGAGGGCTGCTCAACTACAAAAAAAATAAAACATCAGCACACAGCACACAATAACAGAAAAAAATTGCAGCTATAGCAAAAAGAAACACAAAAACAAAGCATTCCAAAAAAACCAAGAAGCCTCCGAGAAAAAATAAAAAACAAATGTTCAATCTCTTCAAAAATAGAGAATAGATTAATCGGAGATGCTGGAATCGAGATTAGGGAGGGGGAGTTCTTCTTCTTCTTCTTTTTTCCCTTCTTCTTTTTTAGGGTTTTGATTTGGGGTGGGATGGTGTGAGGAGACTGTTATGGAATAGGGTAAAGAGGGGGACACGGCTAGGGTTAGTTTTTTGTTTTTTAAAGCCCAATTTGGATGGGGCCGAGCTTATTGGGCCTTAGTGTAATAGGCGCGCCCAGGCGCGCCTGGGAGCCTTGCGCCTAGGCGCGCCTTGGGCGCGCCTATTACAGGTGCGCCCGCCTCACTTAGAGGCGGGCGCATAACCCTCAAGGCGTGCCTAGGCGCGAGGCGAGGCGCGCCTTTAACAACATTGGTCATGTTTATGTTGTGCATGGTCGGAATGATTTCTTACCATGTGAATTGTGTGCCTTACCATGTGAATTGTGTGCCCGTGTGCTTGCTTTTCCAGACTTAGTCCTATAAAAAACAGTCTCCTTCGAGGCATGATTGCGTACGTCTACTCTCTCCAGACCCCGCTGCGGCGGGACTTGACTTGGCTGTTGTTGTATTATTTCATGTCCGATTTATGGAAATACGTTGTTTTGTTTGTCTTTGTATTCTCCATCTTTATTCTAAAATTGATGACATTTTGTTATATACAACCAATTCTTCCAGCATTGTCAAGGTTCTCTCTTCAAATACACAATCCAATATTGTCAAAATTGCATTTATGATGTAATCTGAGCATATCTTCTGTTATATGGATGGACAAAAATCCTACTATTTGGAAATTAACTGTTATGGATAACCATGGGAGAAAAAAACCAATATGTTGTGACACGTACTTTAGTACTTGGAAAATTCCAATCCAACATGAGGTAAAAGGTGGACCTAATGCGCGAAGCACCCCCATTATCCAGGCTCCTTTTTTTTTGGGGTTGTGGGGGGGCTCTACTTGTTCGCACCTATACCCACTATTAGCGGAGGATGTTTCTCTCCTGGCGTTACCAGGGGTTCGAACTTGCACCTATACCCACTACTAGCAGAGGATGTTTCTCTCCTAGTTTTGCCAGGGTTCGAACTTGTACCAGTACTTTGTGAGGAGATAACTCCTACCAGTGCGCTACTGAGCTCACCCCACAATTCCAATCCAACATGAGCTCTCCAAAAAGGAAAGATATAGGAAAGCTTGTGATACCGCTAATGTGCTTATCGTCTAATTGCCAGGATATAAGTGTCTTTCTCATGTTCAACTGGTTGAGCTGATATAGTGTCATGTAATTTCCTACGTTGGACTTGGTATCATTTTTCAAATGGGAAAACCAGGTACCACTCTTGCCTTCACTTCTTTCCTCTATACCCTTTCAAGTTTTTTTTTTTTTTACCTTCTTCTGAAAGTTGCAATTTTAGTGGCATAACAAACAGTTGATTATGAACTTCACGCGTCTTATCAAACTAACTACATTCAGTCCTATATATTGTAATTGCTGAACTGGAATTCACTAACCGCGCAGGATGTGGCATTTTTGTTTTAAGGAATCTGATCAGTTTCAATTAATTTGATGCAGTACCAAACTTTCACTGTTCCATCTGAAGCCTATGTGATAAAGCAAGGAGCAGCTTTTTTTTGTCAAGCTGCTGCATTACGGCAGCTTTTCTTTACCTTGGTAGATGATGAAAGTGCCTTGCCGCTGGAATCTGCTCTGGTCCTTAAACAGGTAGGTGGTGGTGATTGGTTCTAATAGGGGTTGAATAAGGACATACTTCCAGCATTTGTTCCTACGCGAGTTACAATCGATAGTAACAAGAATCCATCCTACAGTGAAGGGAATGGCTGCATAGCAGCATAAGACTAAGTTTTGGTATACTTTATACCGGTCTAAGGATCTAGTGATCCGTAAGGTTTTTCGTCGGCGATTACCAGCTCCGGCGGGTCGTGACAAACCACTGTCCGGAATGTTCCGTTACTGCCATGGTGATAACTAAGCTTGAACCTTTGTGAAGCTGATGACCAATTCCTGCTTAGCTTACTAACCATAGAAGTAGCTCCTCCATTGATATCTTCTCAGGAGAACTCAAGTTTATCATCAATCTTTGAATTGTTTTCAAGCTTATGGTTGGATTTGAATAAAGCTTTGGGATCTCTAGGATTGATTTCATGGGCTTGGTTTGGAAAAAAAAAGGCATTTTGCTTTTTAGTGCCCTCTACAATTAAATTTGCCTAAAGAGTGGCCCTCATTATTTTTGGCACTTTAGTGCCTTTTTAAGATTCGAACTAATACAAATATCCTCATCTTTTCTATTTTTTTTTTCTCTCACAGTTTTTCCGCCAATCTCTTCCGGCTCTCATTTCTCCCTCTCTCTCTCCAGCTCTCCCTCTTGCTCTGCGTCTCTTTGGTAAGAACTAAATAACAATATTATCAAGCCAATTCTAGAAAAAGGCTCACCATCATTAAACATTGCGTAGCGGTGTTGCCGTAGTTAAAATGAGAAATTATTTTGTTAAAACTAATATTTATTTTGTTAGTTATAATCTACCAACCATTGCTTGGCATAAGTTAGATTAAAATCTTTTTCAAATTTAAACACAAAAAAGTGGAGGAAAAGCAAGTAGGATATAATGAGAAACTGGTTTTTCCACCCGTACGATGTACGGATGTTAGTCATATATAATTATATATAAATAATAATGCTGAAAATCTTAGTTTTTTTATAATTTCATATAAATTGATAATTATTTTTATTAACATAATATATTTTATTCGTTATATGTTATTAGAGTAAGAAAAATAATATATACCATAAAAATTAATTTGAGAAGTGACATAAAATGATGATTATATATATATATATATATATATATATATATATGATCAAAAATTTTTTATATGTAAATAAAATTTATAAAAATAAACGTTACATAATATATAATATAATTGTTTTATAATAACTTATATATATCTATTTAAATTGTTTTTATAAATTATTATGTTTATTAAGTATTAATATTAGAATTTTCATATTCTTTAAATAAGTTAAATGATTTTATAAATTTCTATCGATTAATACAAATATTATATGACTTTTTAAAATAAGAGCAAATGTTATATGACGCATAAAAAATTATTTGAAATGCTACATGACGCAACCATATATATATATATATATATAATATATATATATATATATATATATATATATATATAATGATTTATATATACACACTGTCATAATGTTGCTCTCTAAACTGCATCCTGCGTTAGGCATATTTATGGGACAATCCTGCACCGAGCGCCTCTGGCACAAGTGGCATGAAATCCTCCCCCGAGAGGGGGAGGTCCAGGTTTCGAACCTGGGGGGTAGGGGGTAGATGCTTAGGTGGGTGGTTAGCCACCGCGTCCTTTAAGACTAAAAAAAGAAAAAAAAAAGTTAATTATAGCATGACGCGGCGGTGCCATGAAGAACTGCTTCAGTTAATGAGCTTTAAAGGTTCACGTCCAAATTAAATTACCTCCGTTATATTCACGCAGAACTATTCTCCTTCCACTTTTGAGAAATATAAACTGCTGTTTTGACCCATGACACCCACAAAGAGGACAATGCGGTGGTGCAGCTGGCTTCGTGGCGACGCATGCGGTGGCATTGCATCGTAGCCATGGTGTCGCCGGAAGAGGACGACGGTGACGGAGTCTCTGGAGTGGGAGGGAAGAAATAATGCAAGATACAAGAAGGGGGACGGTTTGCTCTGGAGAGAGAGAAGATCGAACATTGTAGTAATAGGCAAGCAATAATAAAACCGAGAGAGAAGAACATTGTAGAGAAGAACATTGTTTTTTATCTAAAAAAAGAAAAAAAAATGAAACCGAGAGAGTTGAAAATTTTATAATTTAATATTATTTAAAATTAATTTTTATTTATCTAATATCTACTTTTAAAAAACTTAAAAAATAATTATTTTGCTAGCAATGCAGCTCGAGGATATGTGCCGCCGGCAGGGCACAGATTTCTTGTGGCTGCTCCTTGTGGCCGTACTTTGCACCCGCCCCGTTTTGGAACAGTGCAGATATTTAATATAAAAATTGTAGATTTTGACAAAATCTATAATTTTAATGTTGATAATTTTTTTAAAAAATATTTATAAATAGATATTTTGGAACTCCAAAGTTAACGAATTTTATACTATTTTTTAAATTCGTTTTGTATCTGTTTGTACCTGTTAATTTTAGAGCTCCAAAATATATATTTAAAAATATTTTTTTTAAAAAAATTAATATAAAAATTATATCTAATTAAAATTTTATCATTTAATGTTTAAATTTTTCAAAAAGGTACATACACCATCTCGAAACGGGACAGAGTGTGGCCGCAGGAAGCGGCCGCACGGATCCGTGTTCCTGCCGGAATGGAAAAAGTCACCATAATACTTCTCTGTGACATACCGCCTATGACATACCGCCTATGAAATTAAAAGCACATATCGTCACTTTCCGGTCTTCCTTGTCCATCTCTTAAACCCTAACCCCGAGAAGTCCTCCCTTCCATAAAATATCAATTAATTCGATCTCTCAAATGATAAACTAACGATGATGGAAACGCCACCGGTCCCAGAAGCAGCGCCCCCTCTTCATCCACCGTTACCGCCCAAGCTGCTATGAATTACAACAGCAATCTCCTCGCTGTACCCGCTGACGTCGACCGGTTCCGGCACCAGGTCGATACCCTAATCTCCAAAGTCGACGAGGTGTCACTCCTCACTGATCTCTACTAATCTCTATCTGATCTCCTTACCATTTCCAATTTTTTTGTTTTAGATTTTAATTTTCTTGGTGAATTTTAAGTAGATGGAGCAAAGAGTGAACAAGATGGCTCAGTTTTATGCAGAAAGGAAGAGTAACAATAATAAGAGCAGTAGTAATACTGCTAAGGCGATTGTGGCGGCGGATGCTGCTCGGAGAGAGGCCACATGCACAAAGAGAATGCAGGAGCTCATGCGCCAGTTTGGCACAATCCTTCGCCAAGTGAGTGAGTTCTTTAATAATTTCATTTGAAGTGGTGGTGAATTACATGGTTGGTTTGCTGTGGCATATGAGGTATGAAGATTATGAATCTTCATACCACTGCGTAGAAATTTCTTTCAGGAAGTCGTTTGTGAGATCATATATATTTTTTATTTAAAGAGAATGCAGAGTTCAAATTTTTTATCAAACAACGGCATCATTTGAAAGTTCTCTTTTTTTTTTCCAAAAGAAAAGTGTAACAGTGGATAAGAACCTTCTGCGCAAGAAACATATACTTATAATGTAGAGCAAGTTTTATGAAGTTAAGCCATCCTGACTTTATTGTGAAGCAGCAAATATATGTGATGCAACTGTTGTTTATTTGCAGTTGGCAATTGTAGAATTCAGTGATCTGACTTTGTTATAGATGATAACTGCTCTTGGGTTGTTAGCTCAGACTGAAACTCTACGTGTTTTAAAGCAATGTATTTGGATGTCATCTATCTGTAGATTTACTAATTTAGATTGTTAGGTATCAAAGTTTCTTATTGAGGAGTCATGTAGTGTAATTGATTTATGACTTCTATCTAAGCAATTAGATACTACCAATGTAAGATATCAAAGAACTATTCTGTCAGAAGATTCTACATCTCGAACTTTCAGGAATGTTTCTCTCAAAGTTTGTGTAATGGGAATTTGCAATTTCAGATTTCTCAACATAAATGGGCTTGGCCGTTCCAGGACCCTGTAGATGTTGAAGGTCTTGGTCTTCATGATTATTATGAGGTAGTACATCTCTTCTGTTACTCTTATACTTGTATTCTAGGTCATTATCTGGAAAGACAATATCCTTTATTCGATATGCAATTGCATTACCCTTTAGCATCGCAAAAACTAGATCAGTCTCTATTATGGCTTATAATTTATCAGAGCTTTAGTTGTTTAAGTGGTGGTCTTAGACTTTTGAACTCTCTTAGTAAATTATGTCTTCCTTCTTAGCTCTTGTTCTTTGATTTGGCTTGCGCATGGAAGGTTATTCAGAAATTTCACAGGATGTTCTCTGTCTCTCCGTGTGTGTGTGTGTGTGTTATATACACACACAATAGTCATTGATAATTTTGGTCTATTTCCTGCTCGTCGTGAAGATTTTATACCAAATAACATTCAGACCACAAAGAAGCAGCTTTTGCATCAGTATATGCATTTAAGAGGTTTGGAAAGATTTTCTTTATCAATGAATGTGCTGCTTGCGACATGACTTTTAATGTATTTCTCAAAAGAAACATGATTGTTAGTGTTTAGTGCATTAAATGATTTATCTTCATGTTTAGGTCATCAAGAAACCCATGGATTTCAGTACTATACGGAATCAGATGGAGGCAAACGATGGCACCGGATATAAGAATGTGCGAGAGATATATGCTGACGTTAGACTAGTTTTTACGAATGCAATGATATACAATGATGAGAAGAATGATATTCATGTAATGGCAAAAACGTTATTGGAGAAATTTGAAGAGAAGTGGCTGCAGTTATTACCTAAAGTTGTGAGGAGGTAGGCAGTTGGAATTAGCATAGCCTAAAGCAAATTTTTATAGGCGAAGTTAAACACTTCTTTGCACAATATTTATACACTTGGCTGCAGGAAACCAGACAAATTGAAGAGGAGGTCCAGGCCCATGCAAAGATGATGCTTGCTCGAGAGGACACTATGGCAAGATTGGCTAGAGATACAGATAATGCGGTAATTTATCTTGACTAAAACTCCACATTTTCTTCATTCCAGAGACAAGGGAATTAAAGCTGTTTTTAATTAAATGAGTGTAGCATGCTTGCAGGAGGTTTTAGGAAATTATTCTAGAGTAAAAGTGTAATAAAAAGGGTAATGAAAGCCTGTCCTCTTTGTCCCCAGTTTCTTGTTGCATCTCATTTTCATTTTTGGGTTCGGGGCAAGGACTTCTCATTGTTTGTTGTTTTTGTGTGGATGGTATCTGTTTGAGAGTTTGACCATATGACTAAATGATTCAGCATATGCTTTCTTCTTTTACAACAAATTTACCATAAGCAAGGTCACACTACTAATTTAAAGAATTGTTGCTGGATTGATACATAGTGGAAAGTAGAGTCTTGAATTTCTTTTTCCTGAAATTTTTACCACTAGAACAAAGGAGTTACTTTTGGAGGCCTTTTCAGTGACTGCAAATTGACCTTTTAAAGCATCTTATGAGATTTTTTGCCATTCTTTTATAGCCGCTTATGATTCTTTTACATGATCTTAAAATAAATTTGTTGAAGTAAACTTCTTGATAATCACATCTTTCTTTTTGACAGCTAAATGTGCTCAATCAACAACTGGACGATCTTAGAGAAATGGTCGTTCAGAAATGCAGGTGCATACTTATGTGATATTATTTTGTTACTTTAGAACTATGATCCAACTTTTCTCCTTTTTTTTTCTCTTTTTTTTTTTTTTCTGTGTGTGTGTGGGGGGGGGGGGGGGGGTTTACTATGATGAGCTGGTCCAGACCCACAATGATATTATTATTGAAATGTGATTTATGCAGGGCCTCATAATGATAATAATATATGAAATCCGTAAAATAGGATGCTTATCATAATTTTTCATTGTAAATCTGAAGGAAATTATCTTTGTATATTCAAGTTGATTTTGTGTTCTATTTGGATTGGATGTTACACTTATGGATGTTAAGCTAAAAGGAGCTTATGTGAATGAATCAACCTATGTTTTGAGCATGGTTTTCAGTGCATCGGGCGGCACGTGCCTGTTCCGGCAATTGTCGGCACAGCACCAATCGGCATGGCACATGCCGAAAATCTTATTTGAATTTTTAAAATTAATTTTATATTTATATTAATATTTTAAAAAATAACAAATAAACCACCGACACGGTTGGCACGTGCCGAGATCTGAGTTTACTGAAACTCGGCTCGACTCGGTATAAAAAACATTGGTTTTGAGCTTGCTCAGAGAGTATTCACTGACAAATGATCAAGCATAAATATGGAGCCTATTGGACTGCATTCTTTTTCATCTCACCTTACTTACGCCGAAAGAGTAAATTATTTTTATGTTCTGGTTCTCTGATAGGGGCTGGGATTTCCTGGTTGAACCCAGTAGGGTTCAGGAAAATCCCGATGTCCAAACCTCTATCTCCTCCATCTGCTATCGCCAACCCCGCATATAGTTACTTCAACTTTTGAAGGGTTATTTCATAAGTTTTTGACATTTTTAAAAAATGTTTTAACTAGAAAGTTGAATTTTGGACTTACTCTCCAACTTTACTAGAAAATGTTATGAGAAAATGTCAAAATTGTATGAAAAGAATCTCGAAAGTTTTAAACTTGGTATGGTGTCACACTTTTTCTTTTTTTTAAAAAAAAAAAAAGATTTTGATTACTAAGTGGTAGAGTATATCAAAATCTCAACTTTGTAGTTCCAAAAATAATGTTGAAAACTACGTGAAGTACGCCTTTAGAAGTTCATATGACTACATGTGAGATGGTATTAGCAGGTTTGTGATGTTGGGGTTTTCCTGAACCTGATTGGTTCAACCGGGAAATATCCAACCACTATGGTGTGAACAATAGATTCATAGTGGCTGAATTTAATTTTTTTTTTAGTGTTAAAAGCTTATTGTTAATTGGACAATATTCTACTTCTGATAATGACTTAGTTTGTCATAGATGGTTCGTTTGGTTTAGTTTTATATGGCAGTCATGAAAGGTGAAAGATTAGGGGTCTAATCTTGGTCTATTTGATGTTTAGAGACAACATACTTGTTCTTCAATACTTTCTCGACGAGCAGATGTGGACTTTTTTTTAATGTACACTCATAGTCAAGATTAATGTTTCTTTGTATCTAAATGCTGATTGACAAGATGCATTGATGTTCTTTATTCTAGTCTTTCTGTACCTAAATTTGTATTCTGCAAATTCTTTCCAGGAAAATGTCCACTGAGGAAAAAAGAAAACTTGGTGCAGGCCTTAGTATTTTGTCTCCTGAAGATATCAATAAGGCGCTAGAGATTATTGCTCAAAGCAATCCCAACTTCCAAGCTACATCAGAAGAGGTGAATCTCGATATGGATGAGCAGGTATCTTCTTCCACTCCAGAATAATTAGCGAAAATGTTTTGGATCAGAAACTTGGTTTCTAGTAACAGTGAACTATAATTAATTTCTCAATTACAACGTCCGCTTTAATTTTCGTGTCTGGATGTTTAAATTAGTTGCGCCTAGGCCTGCCTTTAACAACTTTGTTTTATTTCGAAATTGCGTATAGATTTTTTAAGAAGCTGTAGCATTCAACTGCTACGATTATCTGAGTCACATGTTTCAAAACTGAACATGGCCGAAAACTTTACCTACAGACAAAACATGAACTTGGAGTTAACTTTGTACTATCTTCGTATACGTAGCAATGCTCTATTTAGAGATGCAAAAAAAGCCCGTGGCCTGTACCGCAGCCCGGCGAGGAAAACCAGCCCGTGCGCGGGGCGGGAGGGCCGGCCCGCACGGCCATATATATATATATATATATATATATATATATATATATATAATATATTATATATATATTTAATTTAGGCCGGCTCGGCTCGGCGGGCTACCGGCCGAGCCTAGCCGGCAAAACTAGGGGGACAGAGCCCGCCCCCGCCCCGCATTTATCACCGTGAGGGCCCGGGTTGGCCCGCACAGTTTGCAACACGAGCTCTATGGTTATCGGGCCAGCATCGTTTGTAACACTAGCTCTATGGTTATCTTCTCCGTTTCAATATCCACTGTAATTTTCGTGTCTGGATGTTTGTCAGAAATGCTTACGGGTTTGTCTAAGAGATGTGGCATTTTTGAAGTTATCTGATAACATTTTTCACCTTTTGAATTTGTCCAGAGTGAAATGGCTTTATGGAGACTGAAATTTTTTGTCAAAGAAGCACTAGAGCTCCAATCAAAAAATTCCCCGAGCAAAGCTGATGAAAATACAAAGCGGAAGAAGGAGATATGTGATGCCCTCACCAAGACTAAACGGCGAAACAAGACAAACACCTGATAATATTCTTGTAAATATGTTGTCGAGTAGTTGGATATCCAACTATCGGAATCTTAAACTAAGAAATTATCTATTCGCATACTTGTACAATATCAATCTAAGGTAGGAAAACTGGGCATAATAGTTCTGTACAGCAGTGCGCCGGACATGCATCCTCATTCTTCATCTCTCATATACTGATTCTTCTTTCTTTATAAACAATACTTAAATTGATGCTCGGTTTGTGGAAGTTTACGGGGAAACAAGTCCGCGGTGGTCATGAGAGGGCCAATGTATCCCTTCTCTTGGGCAGGGTAGAGGAGCAGGTTGAGCCAAGAATGTTGGCTGTTGCTGTCCCGGCATTACAACAGATACATCTGATGCGTATTGAATTGCTCTCTGCAGGAAAGAAAATAGTTGAAAATAGACAAAAAATCAGCTTGATACTTTGATAATGGATCGAAAAAATCTCGCTCGTTTAATTTGTTGATAATCCTGAAAGCATCAGCTAGAATTAATAATGTACTTGCTTTAATTTAAGGATATTTGGAGATTATATTTATATTATTTGAAGGAGCCTCAATAAAATCAAGAGAGTAAAAACATAAGGTAAAAACCTGACAGGACTTACAGATTCAGGTTTCTTGATCTTCAAAAAGGAATGTGGTTGATCTTGCGGCTCGCCGATGACTAGCAAGGATCCTTGAGCTGCATTTCGGTGCTCTATAATCCCCGGCCGTGGTCTAAATAGATGCTCGAAAAATGCCATGAGAAGGAACATTGATATGAAAATTGCAGTTGCAACAAAACCAAAAGATAGAGCATTCATAGATAAACCAAAATTGTTCGAAGAACTTTTGCTTTCCCCGGTTTCTGATGGACTTGGCTCTGCAGTCCATAATTTTGCTCTCTCACTAAACCCATTCATGTTGGTTGAATTTAGATTCAATACTTCAGATTATTATTTCTCTGAAATGCATAAATGCTCGAGTCTGCGAAGTAAATATAGCGGCGTTAGAACATTGGCATTTTGTTCGAAACAAAATCCAAAACACCGAAAACAAAAAACCTTGTGTTAGTGACAATGAAAATTAAAGTATCAACCAAGAAAGAAAATGTTAGGTTCATGAAGTTTAAAAAATTAAAAATAAAGAAATTAAGAAAGAGCTCCCACATTTTCAAGGATATATGATCGATAACCAACCAAATAAAAACATAAACAGATTTTCTTTTTTTTCATGAACCGAGAACAAACAGAAAACAAGAAGTCTTCATCAACCAAAGAATTTGCATTATAGAAGTACCAGGAAATGGAAATTCAAAGAGAAGCCTGTAAATTCTGGAAGGAGCTCCTAAAGTCAGAAGAAGCTCTAAATCAGCTCTAAAGGAGCTCTAAATTCTGCAAAATCTAAGATGAACTTGGAATCTTCTTGCTTTTAACAACTTGGCTGTATCAGACTATCAGTCCATCTCAATAGTACCTCAAAGAAATCTAAGTACTACAGCATCCTGTTATAAGGCCTCCCTTCCCTTAACAAGACCAATCCTTCAGGCAGAATTATGGCTAATTTCTCACGAACATCGCATATTAAAAAAGATTTCAAAACATCGTTACAGACAGAAAGCGAAGGATATATAATTATATATATGGTATCCTACATGTAAACTTCCCTCCATCATTCAACAACTTAATAAAAAGCTGGATAACAAATTATATAACCATAAAATAGAAAAAGAAAGGCTGCAAGACGGCGCGTTCTAATGATTTAGTATCAGCATAGAATTAGATAAAATAGAATCAGAGTCTGGGTATCTTACAGAATTAGCAATGGTATTAGAGAAGTAGCAGGGATGCTAATAAATTGATTTAATTCCTCAAATTCCTCACACTTATGATTAAGATAACATGTCAAAGGGCCCATATACTTTTGTCAGAAACACAAGAAGCCAATGGATGAACTACTCCTGTAGGAAGTGCACATGGTATGACCTTGAAAAGGAGAGTGCAATGAAGCAGAGGGAAACACCCTTTGCTTCAAAGTGAAAAACTATGATAATATAAATAAAATGCTATTATTACGATGTTTCGGGCAAGAAGACAATGAATAAAACAAGCAATTTTGAGTATTTGAGTGCAAAAGTGGGTCTTTTGCAACTTTGCGAGCATGATAAATATAACCATTTTCAGTAGCAAGAAATTCAAAGCAAAAAAATAGACTTCCAAGAGAAAACATCTTTTGTTTTGATGGGGTTAAGTTCAATTACCATGTCACATGCAATGTTGTATCCCTCTCTCATAAATGCAAATATGATAGTTGATTTATTATATTCTTTCTCTCGTACTTTGGATCACTCCAAATGCATTGATGTATACAGTTCTCCGGTTGTGGCCCTCTACGCAGACTAAGACGTCTTAAGTCTCTACGCCGTGATGGGGCTAATGTCATCTTGATCGTATCGATATTTCCCCCAGTTATCTCAAAAAGGTAAAAGATGAAAAATATATAAAGTATGTGTATATAAGGCAGATAATTCCTCAGCTATATATATATATATATATATAACCATTCAAATAGTAGATCACTATATCTTCAGAAAATTGGAAAGAAACAGTATAGATCACTCACAACAGCCAAAAAAGATATGAACTCTTTTTAATACAGAAAATACCTTTTACCAAAAGAAAATAGTAACGCAAAAAACTCATCTGCTATATATATATATATAATCGAACATTTTATGGGTTAATTATTCAAACATTAGATCATTATATGTTCATGCAATGAAGAAGAAACAATAACTTAAGCAGTCAAATTACCATAGAGACTACAAGTACTTCTTTGAGTCACTTACGATAAAAGTAAAGGGGAAATCATACGATTGCTACATAGACTCGAAAGGAAAGCTAAAAAGCATAAAGAGAGGCTACTAATTGAAGCATTTTTCTAATGTTGTACTGAATAACAGGTCCTCAATGCTGGATGTCACTTACTCTGTAAATTAATAAGAGACAATACCAGACCTCCCAAAATCAGCTAAGTTTAATTATGAAATGATAGTTCCCTTTGCCCCCGGCGCCAAGGATGGATCGTGGGGCTTCTAACTCATGAAATGGAGGTTTAAAGTTTGAAATCCTCAATGCTGCCTGTTAGGGTATGGAGATTTATTTTCTCTTTAAGATAACATAGACTTTCGTACCTGTCCAGACTGAAAATATGTGACTCTTCGGTTGGTGGAACTGCAGATTGGTGCCACCCGTGAATGTGTTACGAAGGTTACACAAAAGCAAGCCGACTACCGGGAGAGTTCCTCAAGATAATCTCAAATAAAAAAGTTCACTTCCAGGTCGCCATTGTTTCATGCAGAACTTTGGGAGAAATTTTGGGATAGATTTTGAGGTCTAGCATTCTTTATGTTCTACATATATATATATATATTAAGATAAGATAGTAAATATTTGAAGAGTAACAATGGTTCCTAAATCCTTGAATTCTGCAATGCATAAAGATGGAAACTAAAGGACCACAACATGGAACCTTTCCATTTAACATGAACGTGATCCGCGAGTTGCAGGAATACAGCATCAGGAAACGGTGAAGTAGATCATAAAAGCAGTGACCATGATTTTATCAACTTATTTAATCATTCAACAATGAAAAGAAAGATTCCAGCTGCCTTATACTGCCAAAACTCTTTGAAAAGAGAAAGTGGCTCCTGTCTCGATGCCTTGTCTGGAATGTATCGGTGGTACGCTCGGCCTCAGAAAGCTTTCTACCTCTATTCCACTCCACATACGAGTCCCCTCTTTGCGTGCGATAGGACTCCCAAAATAAAAGTATTCTTTTAGAGGAGCTAGATACGAGTCTTATGCAGATAGAGTCCTAACTCTCGGTGGAATATCTGTAAGATACACAGTTATTTTAGGAAAAAAAAATATTTAATAACTATCAAAGAATATAATCTTCGCCACTTTTGTGATTGTAAGAGATTTTGATGAAATTCAAACCCAAGAAAGGATTAGTTACAAGAAAGAAAAAAAAAGAGAGAAGAAATTATTATTAGGGAACGAAAAAAAAGAAGGTCATAATTAAAATAAATAAAAGGAAAGGGGGCTGGTGTGCATGTGTTTCCAGTTGCCCATGCAGTGGGGTTCACATGTCTTCTTAGCTTTTAGATTCGCAAAGCTTGTTCATGTAGGCTACAGCAAAAGAGTCACAAGCGCTAACTCACGAAGTGTAAGCCTCGGATTCAAATCTCCATTTGTCATATAAAGAAAATCGCTTCTATATTTTCTACAGAGTAATACGGACCTTCGGAATTACCTATATTGAAAACATAGTCTCCTCTAATGGAGCTCGGATTTGGACTGCCACGTGTCGGAAGAGCAGTAAGGTCCATATACGCAGACGGATAAGCCCACGAAGGTGGATTATGAGAAGCCTGCCGATGCCTCGCGCAGGCCGGACCTCGAGGGGAGCGCCGCGGCTATATCAGGAACGCACGATACCGAGACCCACCTCGGGGTCCTCTTACCCGAGGTCCATAACATGACCAGGAGATCTCGGCCAGACGCGCAGATCACTTCCGTGCGAATATACCGGAGACCACGTCCTTCACGTCTCGGCCGCGCAAGCGTCCACCACAAGAACCGGTCTTCCGCGGGCGTAATGGCCTACGTGGTGCAAGGCTAACATAGTCAAACCGAAATACCAGCCGAGATCCGAGAATTTCTCAACCGCCGCTTAGCTGGTTTAGCTCCCGGGGCGTATATAAAAGGCTGTCTATGGCACTATACTTAGTGTTGGATTCTGAATACTTGAGAGCACTTATACTTGAGAGAACTGTGAGTTTCGTGAGATTGTATTATTTTTTACTCATAGTGCATTCTCCGTTAGCTATTACGTGATCGTCCGTGCTTTTACCTTGGCAACAATAATTTTCACGTTAAAAGTTTGTGTGTTCTTTCTCTATTTCGTGTTTCCTATTTGTTACGTTCTTAGCCAAACTCTACCTTTGATCACATTATTAATCAGTCGAGAACCATCTCGATCATCTTTGATTGTTGATAATGGATCGATGACATATGTAAATTTTATATATTTCGGCGGTCGTACAAAGTGGACAAGTCACATACAGAGCTTTTCCACAATAGTCTAAAAAAACAAAAAAAAACAAAAAAAGAAGAAAAGTTTAGCCCTTTGAAGCATTCCATTCCAAATATTTCATTACCAGGTAACATCATCTAAATTATCAAATATTTCATTATCAGGTAACATTATAAGCACAAATTCGCTTTGGCTTTTTCTTTCTTTTGTTATTATTATTTTCTTTTTACAGAAAATAGTTAATAAGATTACCCTAACATCTGACCCAAATTTTATGACTACTACCATTGTATTTGAAAGGCATCTTCCTTCTGCTTTTTTATTCTGGGAGTGCTTGTAAGTGTGTTGCTAGAATTTGTTCCATAGCTTGAATATGCATGCTTGAGTACATTTATATAGGTGTTTCATGTCAGGCCGAGTGTCGTATAAAAATAACATTTTTTTAAAGATATGTCTACGTATATCAACTCTTTTCAGCTCATGGTTTAAATGGGCTTGGAATGGTTGGAGAATCATTTACCAAGTAAAAACTTGTAGCTATGAGATCACTACACATATATAGTAACTGCATGCTTGTAATAATTAGACTAAAGGTGCAAGCCATGCATATAGATTTAACGGGGGTGGCAGGGTATCGCAGACAATGGGCGAGGGCTCAGGCACCCTTCTAATTTGACGAGCGCTGACGGTAATGCGCATGTGCGATGAGAGAGTTCATCTACAAAAAAAAAAAAAAAGTTTAATGATGAAAATAATAATCAACAATTTTGACAGGAAATAAACACCTCAAATTTTGGTTCTTAATATATAATGAGAATGCAAATCAGAAACTACTAAATAAAGGTTTGGATGCAGTTGAAGGTCAAGCATTTCAATAAGTTATTTAAAACCTTAAATATTTCTTAATCCTTATATATAACTCTTACTTTTCACATCCATACGAAGTTCAAAACCATTGGTCTCTTTAGAGGCAAAGTTAGAAGAGTTACATTTGGAGCCTATTTGTTCTCTTATGGCTCATTTGGAGGCAAAGTTGGAAGTCTCATCTAGGGTTAGGGTTATGCACGTCTAGAGTCCTCTTATGGCTCATTCATGAGAACACTTATGAGTCCCCCATCGGACGCGAAGGAGCGCATGCGTACATACCCACTACCACAATATTTCCAAATATACAACTGATAGCGTGTGGAGTCGAATCTAGGATATTGAGACTTTCTAAAGCCCCTTTACCACCGCGGCATCCCATCATTTCCAAATAATTGTTTTTAGGGGCGTGGTTTTGATCTTTTAAAGTTGCATTGCTGGTTTGAAATATACGCCGCAACAAAGTTTCAAAAGACCATATTCTGTAATTTGTTTTTTTGGGGATTATCATGGTGGAACCCGTAATGCGAGCGCACGCCCCCGTAGGGACCTCAAACTTATGGAAAACCCCCACGCTCAGCCCTGACCGTCGCTCTAAGATCCGAGTACAAGCCTTCCATGAACGGGGGCTCATGCAACGGGGTACAAGGATTTTTAGAAAATCCTACAAGAGATTTCATCCCACGCAGACTCGAACCTGGGTGGTGACGCTTCTTGAGGCGCCTCCCATCCAGTTGAGCTAACCGCACTCGGCGTAATTATTATTACTAGTTTTATTTACAGAAACAAGAGGTGAATACACGTTTGAAACTGCTTACCTGTAAAACTCTGGTCATGGCACAAAATGAGACTCCACTATTGCTACAGTGAATGAAGTCCTTGCAGGACGCCAAGCGAAGCTCCCATACAAGCCTGACTTAGGTTAATATACATCTAGAACTAATCATTGTTCGTAGGAATGCTTAGCTCAGTATCTCATATATCTCTCCATAAAATATATTTCTCCGGAACAGATTTTACAACTTTTTTTTTTTTTTCGTGATGGTTCAAAGGACTGTGGTTAAAATACTTTATCCAATAAAATAATCCGATATTCACTTCATGGAGAGATTTCGTCCCGTTAACTTAAAAAGAAAAAGCCAACAATGCCATCAATAACCGCCCTAGGGCGGATAGAGGGACTACCACCTCCAATGTGAAAGTCTTAGGTATGAATTCTACAAGTGCAACTAGCAATGTATGAAAACGAGCTTTCAGATGCCTTAGATTATATGTTGGTGGAATATGAGTCAGTGATATCAGTAAGTTTATCTACAAAGCTCGTAAAAAATAGACCGGTTACGGGCAGTCTTTTCGTATGATAATTGAAATTATAAAAAAAAAATAGATAATATAAAAAAAGCCCCTCACATATAAAATTTGAACAAATCAACCCTAAAATGAAAATACGGAGTTTGTTCGACCTAATATTTTAGTTTGCATATATGGAATATTATATTTGCTCGTCCGAAAGAGTTTAGTTACTCGTCCGAACTATTATATTTTTAACACTAAGATACAAACTGACAACACTCAACTAGCCGTCTGTAATATTGCATTTGTCTGACCAGAATACCTTAAGTATTCGATCAGAATTTTTTTTAAAAAAAAATTAAAAATGTATTGATTGATTTGTATGATTTAAAACAAAAAAATTGTTTTTTTTTTAAATTTTTTATTAAGGTTATTCCAAAAAACAATGCCAACAACAACCATAGGTGGTGCTTCAATAACTGTGACAGCCTCACATGCCTCAATTTCATGCAGCTCTGCAAGTACGAAGAATCTCTAAATGATCTGACATGAAGTTTTGACAATTCAAGAACACAACACTGTGATATATAATCAACATTTGATAATGTTATTATTATAGCATAATATTGGAATTTAACTTGATGCAAGCAAATCTACAAAGCAAATGCATCAGCTTAAAACATGGTTCTTTTGACATTTTTACTTTGGGACAATTATTTTGTATTTAGTCAAATTATGGACGTTTATTTGCATGCATTAGATTCAATTGGGTTGGTTTGTAAAGTTTAGAACTTGGGAGACTTGTACTGAGGTCCAAAAGACCTACACATATGCACTTAGGTCCACTTGTTAAAAATCTTTGTACTTAGATCCAAAAATTTTATACTGAAATCATTTGAAAGAGGGTGTTAAAAGTTATCAAAAGAATGTCATAAGCTATAAAAAATATGTTATAGTGTTATTTTTCAATACGAAAGTGTCAAAAATTCACACAAAGATGTCAAAAATTAACACCAGAGATGTCGTAATATTAAGGTGTTGAAATTGTCAGAAACTCATTAAATGATGTTATAAATGCATTAAAAGTAGTCGGAGGACCAAAATGTAAATTTTTTTAAGAATACTTAAAGTAATGTTGCAATAATATAGGAGAATTGCATTGCAATTGTCTATTAGTGGACAAAATAAAAATTTACAAAGATTAATGATAGAAATTAGGTGAAAAGAATAGTGGGTGGATGATAAAACTTTATTTATTGGCAAAAATTTCGGGGCGGTCTTATTATGTGACCATATTAATCTACGAAAAGCTTCTCCTAAATTATGATATAATACATATGCGGTACTTTAGAAAATTTGCAGACAGCACCAACTGCTGCCTCAAAAAATACTTTTTTTTTTCAAATTCTTATACTAGCTAGCGGCCAAACATTGGTTAGATTTTCTATATGTTTTTTGACTCCAAGTGTGCGATATTGAACACGTTTAATTGAAAGAGCCCATTAGCAAGAAAAGGGGCTAATTTTTGTGGCCTGGTGGGATTGAGTTCAGAAATATCACTCTGAATTTTCTTTTTTTTTTTGGATGTTTATCTGGCTTGTCTGATATGTG
>MJHO01000112.1:165000-230000 GCA_002076135.1 Xerophyta viscosa | reverse complement strand
AAGATTGCCAATTGATGTAGTTATTGCTAGTAGAAAGTAGAGTAGAAGAATATATATATATATATATATATATATAATTAATATATATATATATATATATATATATATATATATATATGTAAAGTTACTGTATATGTGAAAGTACAGAAAAATTTGATCTATAGAAGGTCTAAATTGCTTAGGTGTAGCATAACCAACAATCTTAATGCAATACACTATCAAACTAATAATGATATTTGTCAGGATTTAAGTTTCTATTTAGCAAACATACACATATAGTCTGTTTCCTAAAAGAAAGTCTTAAATCGTCTTTAAACGAATTATGTGTCTTTATTTTCTCTTCTTTTTTTTTTTTTTTTTTTTTTGAGATTATCGTGGTAGAACACATAATACGAGCGTACGTCCTCGTAGGGACCTCAAACTTGCAGAAAATTTTCACGTCCAGCCCTGACGACACTATGGGATCCGAGTACAATCCTTCCATTAACGGGGGCTCCTGCCACGGAGTACAAAAAATTTTTCTTCAGAAAATTCTGCAGGAGATTTCATCCCGAATCCGAATAATGGCGCTTCCTAATAAGCCTCCCAACCGGTCGAACTAGCCGCACTTGGCAATTATGTGTCTATCAATGCGCATTTTCTATAAGATATTGAAAATTGTTTGAGACGTAGTAATAAGAAACATAGACAGCTTATGCAGTGGCGGGGCCAGGTTTTTCCACCGAGGGGTGGCAAAAATATCCATGACAACTGGAAAAGTTTTTTTCAAAAAATAAAAATTCCAAATTCGTAAGAGGATTTAAATTGAAGAAAATAACTATAAAACTACAGGATACGAGAAAAAAAATCGGATAAGTCGGCCTACAAATAGATAGAGCCTGCTATTAGATCCTTACGATAGGCCTAGTAGTAAACTCTTTGATTAATTTTAAATATAGAAACGTTACTAAATTTTTTTTATAAATTCCAAACTCGAGACGTTTTGAGACCCTACACTAGGGATACATATAACTTTTTATTTTTAAAATATTCATAAATGATAAAAATATAATGTTTAAATAATAAAATATTTATATAAAAAAGAAAATTAAAAAAAAAAGAAAAGAAAAAGAAACCTGTGAAACAGGTTGCATGCACAACTCGGTTTGGGCCGGTTCGAACGCGACCGCGTTTAACGCGTCCGTATATTAAAGATAATAGGTGGAGCTGTGAGACCCGTTACCGTAGGAAGATGAACAGTAATGAAAAGCTTAAAAAAAAAAGAAAACAGCAGCAGCTGCCGAGCACGGCTAGTCCCCCCGGCCCTACTAGGAGAGCTGTTCCCCGTGGTCAGGGGGGGGAGTTGGGGTGGCGGAGCTACTCATGGCGGCCGGCAACCGGCAACAGGAGCTGATCCGTACGGTCAGGGGGGCCATGGTAGACCCCAGCCAAAGCAAGGCTCCGCCTCTGAGCTTATGGATGTCACCGGCACCAATTTGCCAATCATATAAACCGTAGGTTTGAAAAAATATAATATAATCATAGTTATTTTTCATCGTTTTCTCATGCAAAACATAGAAATATTGAATGGGCGGTGAAGGCGTCACCACTCACCACTCTTTACTCCTTAACACTCAAATAAGGGAAAATGTCATATCATCCCTCCTTATTTTTATAGAAAGCTATAAATCAGTCCCCAAAAAATTTCAACTTGCTAGTCAGTCCTCTTAAATTTCACTATCTAATTTTAATCTTCTTCAAGCAAATCTGCTCATTTCAGCTCCCAATTTTGAATTTTATAGACGAAAATATTCCTAGCAGACATTATAATTTTGATATCCAAAATAATTATTTAAAGTAATTTTTTGAAAAAAAAAAACTTTCAACATTATAGTTGTAGATCTCATCAAATATACAATTTTATGTTATAATTTTTTTCAAAAATTATATCTACATAATTGTTGCGGGATGTCAAAGATAACAAAAAACTCGTAAAAATCAAGCCATTTCATATTTGACTTTTGAAATCCTAAAATATCTATTTAGAAACATATTTTTGGAAACTATTAAATATAAAAATTATAGATCTCAACGAGATCTACACTTAATGTTGAAAGTTTTTTCAAAAAATATTTCTAAATAAATATTTTGGAACGTGAAACGTAAAACATAAGAGAGAGCATTTTTGTCCAAAAATAGAAATTTGGGTTGGGGGCTAATTTTGATAATGTTGACAGGTGGAGGGCTGAATTGAGAGAATAGTTTGGATTGGGGACTGATATGTAGTTACCCCTTATTTTTAAGGTTGCTATGCGCTGCCGTGTCAATCCGAGTATAACTGATCTGCAAGTGGGGCTATACAAAAGCCCCTTCAAATAATTACTCTTTCACATAAATAAAGTGAGAGGCTATAATTCTTGAGACATCTACCAAAATTCTCAGAGCCCCAACCATTTTACAAGCCTGTCGACTATAAAACTTTGGTTTCATTTCTCTCTACTGTATCGTCAGAATTCACTCGTAACCGGCATCATATAAAATGACTAAAGACATTCCACAGATAATACTACTGTATATCTGAAAGAAGTAATGGAACTTTGAATGTGGTAACTCTTGCTCGTAAGTGAGCATGTCGGGCTTATAGCCACTAGAACCACTAGTGGCAATTACTTTTCTTTTTTGAGATAATAGGGACGCAATTTTTAAAAATTTCTCAAAATTTTAAAAAAAATTATATTTTTTTTATTACAGCGAACGAAATTCGAATTCGTGACTGATATTGCTCGACCAACCAACCTCGCAAATTGAACAGTTAGAGTTAGATAAGCCACTCATGGCTGAGGCTAAGGGGGAAGAAAACCTCCAAGGCCCAAGCTACTAAGAAGATATCAACTAAGGGCACCAATCTTTTCATTGATTAAAGGAATGTACTTACCCTTTTTTAACCTTCATGAATTCCAAGGTAAAAGAGACCCAGTTAAGTTAATATCAGTGGAGCCCACTCATATGTTCACCATTTAACCACACTGAAAACAAATTAAAAGCTTCCTGTCTGCCATGGCTCACACAATAATAAGATCAATCAGAAACTAGTGGTGAACTCATGGCAATACACCATTTGCTCAGCCATCTTTCCTTAAAGCCTTATTAATGTAGTACTTGTGACCCCTCATAATGTCCAGAATCTCCACTTATGGCACTTTACATTTTCATAACATATATGGAGAGAGAAAGAGAGATTATCGTGGATAAACTTTACGCCTAACCGACTCACTTGTGTACTGCTGTCATAACATATAAAATTTTCAAATGATACTGATCTATATTCTACCGACTGAGGAGTCACTATCTTTCGATTGGAACAGGTCCGAAAGCCGTGTCTGTCTTCTATAATATAAACTTATAAATTTTCGACAATTTTATTCGTGGCACTTACGGAATTCGAAGCCAAAACCTTCGCTTTATGAGGTAAAAGTCTCATCATCCGTTCTAAATGTCCTAGGCGAACTATTATATGACACCTTATACTCAATTATTAAGCAGCTTGAAAGTCTAGTTGTGGACCTGCGTAAATTATTGGCGCCAACAATTCGTCTATACACGCATTTAGAGGAGCGAGTTCATGACTTGTCCATTGCCAAAAAATAGCATCACCACGGTTATAGCGACACAAAATGAGGTGTAGTAACTTCACCATCTACACCATCTATCAAGACTTGGATAGTCAGCATCTGTGACATATCAATATGACAATACCTATTATATATATGCATCTACTGAAAATGAGAACTTGAAAAGGGAGCCCATAGATGCCATTGATATACAGGAGAAATGTTATTGGGAAAATTGCGTTTCAGCCCCCCCGTTTCCCAAAATTGACGTTTCAGCCCTCCGAAACGCGTTTTCCCGCCGACGTGGCGGCGCGCGCGTGCCGCCACGTGGCGTTTCGGGGGGCTGAATCGCGCGACCCCAAACTTAGGGGGGCTGAAACGCAATTTTCCTAATGTTATTCTTATTGATCACTGTGACTATAAAAGAATCAGATTTGATGTAGCATTACTTATATTAATTAAATTATTTTGAAAATGATCACTTTCCACCTTGTAAAATATAAAAAATTTAAGAGATGATTTTAGAGATTATCACTTTTCGCTTTCTAAAATAATTATATAAAAATAGTTATTAAAATATTTACTAATATATATATATATATATATATATATATATATATATATATATATATATATATATAGGCTAATTTTTTTAAATAAATAATTCATATATATTACCGCGATTCATGTTATATTTACTCGAGCAGGATATCGATTTTGTTGAGTGTTCGAAGGCAGAGTTGGTTTAGAGAAGATGAAAGCAATCACTGGGGCACATATAGTTTTTATGTGAAAATTCTCGAAAAATTCCGAGATAAAACAATGGATTTTATTATCGCCGCATGTAGAAATGTACACTAAGAGATATAAAAGGATCAATTACAATGGTCTCTCAGCTGACTTGAGGATCGAGTTTCGCAAACTCTCGGTATCTCCTCTAAGCCCTCTCTCTAAAGCACGGGATATTCAGATTTTACAGAGCCTCATTCCAAGCCCACACTCGGTGTTCCGGAGTTGAGTCCCCAATCAAGTCCCCCTTAGCGGTCATCTTCTTCTCTATTTATATGATTTTAAAACTATTAATAAGAAATGTCTCATATTCTAAATTTAGGATAAATCCTAAATCTAGATTACATCGTAAATCCGAATGTATGCGCTATCAATATCAATTAAGAAAGTCATAACCTTTCGGTCTAAGTAGATTCGCATGTTCGTGTTATCCTTCGTGTAGTATATAGACCGGCTCACGAGAATCCAACCTAAACCATGCTATTAATATTTTGAAATGGACATTTTGCAAAGAAGTGTGCAGGGTGGGAAGCTGATAAGCAAAAGCTGGCCAGCAAAAGCAGGAAATAAAGAAGCAGAAGCAGCAAAGAAGAAACTTTGGGAGGGGAAATAAAGACTAAATGGAGATGCCTTCTCTTCATCTCATTGATAAGTTAAAGTTCTCCATACAAGAGCACTCTTTCCCATGTGATTGAGGGACCATAAATGAGTCTTCTTTAGTTTCTTTTCCAAGTGAAAGGATGGTTGGAACCCACATATCTTCCCTCATATCTCCTTTGCTTTTGAGCCCCTCTCAGTAAATTTTGAAAAAGTGGTGCAATTGGAGCATTTACTTTTGGAGCCAATCCATCTATTATTAGTTGATGGTTGCTATAAAGCCCTCATTATAGCCCCAGTTAGTGTCGAGGGGGCGTATGTACAACAGGAACGAGTGCGATTCACGGGCTTCGGGATGAGTGTAAGTAATGAATGGATATGATTGTGGGAAGGTAGGTAAGTATAGTGTTGCAAACCGTATGGGTCCGGTTTGATGCGGGCCGGCCTGCACGGTCTCTAAAGCGGGGCGGGTCGGCTCAGCTCGGCCGGCAGCCGGCGAGCCGAGCGAACCGGCCGAAAATTTAAAAAAAAATTATATAGTATTGCCCGCGGGCTGCTCGTGCAGCCGGCGAGGCGGGCCGGCCGTGCGGTGCGGGCCAAACCGCAGGCTATTTTAGCATCTCTAAGTAAGTATGACAAGATACAAGGAGTTGCTTACTAGTTTCGATCGAACACACTTCTAATTGAACTCTTATATACTTTAATTGACTGCAATTGGATTGTTTTATGACCAACTATACTTTTCACAGCCAGTTCAGAGGTTTGGCCATGAGGTTTTTGCAATAATTGATGTGTGCTATTAAGAACAAAATAAACAATCTCAAATAGATTATTGTGTGAGATAATTTTCCTCATAAAAAAGTAAACCAAACAATTTATTCAACTTCTTTTTGTGTTAATTGTTTTATAAAAGGAGCATTTGCATTTTATGTCCCCATAATTCGAAATTGCAAAAATCTTCCCTCAAAATTTAAAATGATATTTTTATGTCTTCTTCAATTTTGTGAAATAAGGATGAAACGAGCTGAGCTGCTCACATAATTCGGACTCGAACTCGTTTAAGCTAAGCTGGAGTTCGAGTATTGCCAAGCTTGAGCTGAGTTCGAGCATGGGTTCAAGCTCGAGTAATTAAACGAGCCAAGCTTGAGCATCGTGTTACTCGGGTCGTTAGATCGCGAGTATAAATGAATTTTTTTTATTCAAGTATATTTACAACGAAATTGCTTAAGCGAGTTCGAGTTCAACTCGAGCTTGGTTTGATTAATACAATCGAGTCGAAGTCGAATCGAGTTCAGCCTCTGATTTCGAGTGCAGTCATTGAAGCTCGACGAGTTCGAGCTAAACCGAATCATGGCGAGCTTGAACTTAGTAGTACTCTTCTCGAACTCGGTTGGTTTTCACCCATAGTGTGAAATGACAAAAGTGACATCATCAAGTAACCTTTCTCATACTTTAAGAAAAATAATAGGAGCAGTTTTATCATTTCACATAGTATGTGGGGATATAAAAGCGCCATTTCAAAGTAGAGGGGGCTAACTTTACATGGAAGCATAAAAATGCAAATGTTCTTTGATTAAATGAATATGGAAAAGCATTTGCATGAGATGTTGAAACAGTCCGAAACTTGTCCTAAAATTTATCTCAAAAAATCAAACAAGTTCTATTTTTCCCCCTCAAGTAGGCGAACTCCGGCCTCTATTTGCCTATCAAATCATCAGTGCTCAGCACTGCAATACCATACATAGCACCACTCCGGGCGGTTAGATCTGTTAACACGGGGAATAAATTTCAAGCACCTCACGAACCACCGACTCAAACAAAAGATCTCTCGCTTCTTTAGACGAGAGACCAGCTACCGGTAGGGCTGAGCATTCAGGTTAACCCAAACCGAACCGATCCGATCCGAAAATTTTAAGGCCGACCCATATCGAATACCTTCTTTTTATATCAACCCGAACCGACTAAAATTCGAGTCAGTTCGGGTTGACCCGGATAACAGCATAAATTATTTTTATTCAACACCAATTCGGATTCGGGTCGACCCGAATAGTTGTAATATTAATGTTTTGTTTAAAAGGAAAGAATTAGCACATAAAACCAACGAAAACTAACTAAAATGTGACTCGCGATAATAATTCGGATCCAATCCAAACCGATCCGAAATTCGACCACCGAACCGGAACCGAGTTATATAGACCCGAACTATTAAAATAGCTACCCAAACCAAACATGATCCGAACTGAATCCGAAATTTTAGCTTTGTTCAGATCGGTTCGGTTCGATTTTTCGGATAGGCTCGGTTAATACTCAGCCCTAGCTACCGGTCCATTTATTTGCGTGGGAACAAGTATAGCGTACTCCGAATATCATAGTATAGTTCACTTTTGGCCACTACATTGTTCACTTAACGCAGCAATTTTCGGGACAAAATTTGGGTGCTGTAGTAGTAGTAATAAAAAAAGATTGCATGAGTTGTGTGGGCCCCCAAAATGTCCTGTAAGATAAATAGAGAATAAAGCATGCAAAAAAGCTATGGAATGATACCTTGGCACACAACATGACCACCCTTGTAAACCAAGTCATGATTGCAGCTATAATTACCCACATATCTTAAGAGGAATGCAGAGTTGTCTGGCCCATTGGAGTTGTCATTCAAACTGATGCTGGCCAATGTCCAGAAAACATAATCATTAACCTATAATTACTGTTTAGTTTTACTGCCAACTTCATCCTTTGGGGTGCTAAACTTAGGAAAATTATTGTTATTTCCATTAAACAACCAAAAAATATAAAATACTTTAAAAATAAAAAAAATAGTATTAAAATTATAAATTTTGATAAAATATATAACATTAATGTTAGCTAATTTTAAAAATAGATATTTTGGAACTTCAAATATTAGTCGGTTTTAAAAATATTTTTAATTCTTTAAATTTTAAAGTCTTAAAATATCTATTTAAAAGTATATTTAAATAAAAAAATTTAATATAAAAGTTATAGATTTTATCCAAATCTACAAATTTTATATTAAAAATTTTTCTAAAATTTTAAATAAAATTAATAATAAGTTTGGTGAATTTTATTGTGCCACCGTTGGTGGCAGCATCACTTCTAAACTAAACTGTTAAAAAAGTCTGAACGAGCAGCAGGACACTAAATTTTGTAATTTTTTTTTAAATTATTGTGGAATAAATGCGGTCTATAATCCGTCTTTTTTTGACGACCGGCATAATAGTTAAATTCATACCAAAGGACTTGCAATCTATTTAGAAACGAGTGCGATTTTTTTTTTATAAAGCAATCTCTATTACTTTCTCAGGAAGTAATAGAGATGTATGGATTCTAAGCCACATCCCTCATCGCTCGAATTATCCGTGTTGGAAAAATATTTAGCTACTCTAATTTTTTTCCCCTAAGAAAATGATAATTCTATAATGTCGATAATCTCAGGCAGTTAAATTCTGGTGAAGAAAGCATCCGTGCTAGTGGCAAGATGGCGTAAAGGGTCGCAGGAAGCGCGACATGTTACGTTCGATTTCCCTGCAAATAATCTGGCCATTTTCCTTGCACACCTAATGTCTAAGGCAAAAGTATTTCCTACTAATCATTTATCAATGTGTATTTTTAAACCTATCTTAATCATTTTATTTCTTTTTTTTTTACTCTAAACTTCGTACACGGATTTTGATCTTGAGTCCGACATGTATCCCTTCAGTTGGTGTCTTAATCGCATATAAATGCGGGCTTTATTTCATGACTAGAAAGTACGAACGCATATATGGTACCAAAACACGGCATATGGTAAGTTTTTAAAAAATAGGACATGGCTTGAATACAGTAACAATAAATATAAATAATTAAAAATAATCTATTTTAAATATCTAAAAATTTAAAAATATAATAATGTTTCAGTAACAAAATTTATATATAATATAATATATTATATTTTTTATATATTTAAATAAAAATCTAATTATATTAATAAAAATATAAAAATAATATTTAAATATATAACTATTTTATATTACTTAGTAAGATGTACTGCTGTATATGCTATATCATCACTTTAAAAAATAAAAAAACCTAAAATTTTCTTTTAGAAAAATATAAATTCGGCCACATCGAACACTCATGTCTAATATGTCCGACATATATGTTCAAAACTTTTATTTTATTTTTATTTTAGATATTTTTGTAATGCATCCTATACATATCCAATCGTGTATGTGATTTGTAATATCAAATACTGTATCAAATAAAATTTTGACGAATCCGTGCGACTAGCTCACCACAAAAGGGCACAAATGTTTGCCAGCTTAACTAGTAAAAGTAGAAAATATGGTAGTGATAATAACTTTATTCTCTTTTCCCATGCTATAAATGAAAAAATCATTCGTATAATTAAGCAGAGGAGTCACCTGCCCCAACACTTGCTCTGCTTTTATTGCAGGCTGCGGAGTTGCAGTAAATTTAAAAGAAGCCCCCCCCATTTCCTGAACTGTTCCCAATCAAACCAGTGACTGTGTTCTTCCCCAGCTTCTCAGTCAGAACCACCAAAAGCTTGCTTACTTAATCTCTTCTCCTTCTCTCCTCCATGAACCATCAATAACACCTAGCACAACAATGGAGTTTCTTCTTCTCCTTCTTCTTCTTCTATCTCTGTTGTCTCCATCTTGTTCTTCCACTTCTTCTCTTACCACCGACGCCATTGCACTGTCTTCGCTGAAGAAATCACTGCGGTCGTCTAACCCAGCGTTGAATGGCTGGGACGAGTCGAGTTCAGGGGAAGTTTGCTCGTGGGTTGGCGTGCGATGTTCTGCAGGCCGTGTGGTCGCCGTCGATCTTTCCGGCATGAATTTGACAAGCTTCGGCGATGTTATCAGCCTCTCAGGGGTTGATTTCCTCGTAAACTTCTCCATTTCTGATAATGATCTTCAGGGAGAGATTGTGCTATCTTCTTTACCTGAATTACGGTATTTGAATATTTCCGGCAACCAGCTCGGCGGCGCTCTTGACTGGGATTATAAAACGATGCCTAACCTGGAAGTCTTCGACTCCTATAACAACAACTTCACGGCGGCGCTGCCGGCGGGTGTGGTAGAGTTGAAGAAGATTAAGTACTTGGATTTGGGCGGTAATTTCTTCTTCGGTACAATTCCGGCGAGCTACGGCACGATGACGGAGTTGGAATATTTATCCCTCAATGGAAATGACTTAAGGGGAAGGATTCCCGGCGAGCTTGGGAATCTTACGAGCCTGAAGCAGCTTTACTTGGGCTACTTCAACGTGTTCGACGGCGGCGTCCCGCCGGAACTCGGTGAGCTCAAAAACCTTGTACATCTCGATATTTCCAGCTGCGGTCTCGACGGTGAGATCCCGAATGAACTCGGGGGGTTGGAATCGTTGGATACGTTGTTCTTGCACACCAATGTATTGAAAGGGCAAATTCCAGCGTCGCTGGGGAACCTAGCCAATTTAGTTTCGCTGGATCTCTCCAACAACGTGCTCGCCGGCGAGGTCCCCAGCGAGCTGGCGGCGCTGAGGAAGCTGAGGTTACTCAATCTCTTCATGAACAGGCTTCACGGGTCCATACCGGAGTTCACGGCGGAGCTGCCGGAGTTGGAGACGCTCGAGATCTTCACAAACAACTTCACCGGCAAGATTCCGGAGAGGCTTGGATCCAACGGGAAGCTTATGATTCTCGACTTGTCCTCTAATAAGCTCACCGGAACAATCCCCGGGAATCTCTGCTCGTCGAACCAGCTCAAGAATCTCATCCTGTTCAAGAACTTCTTGTTCGGTGCGATTCCGGCAAGCTTGGGGGAGTGCTCGAGCTTGGTGAGAGTGAGACTCGGCGAGAACTATCTCGATGGCAGCATTCCGGCGAGCTTTCTTTACTTGCCACAGCTAAATCTCGTCGAGCTTCAGAACAACTACATCACCGGAGCTTTTCATGAGAAGACAACGACGACGAACTCTAGCAGACTAAGCCAGCTTAATTTGTCTAACAATTTAATCTCCGGCGATCTTCCAAGCTCCATCTCGAGTTTCACTTCTCTCCAGGTTTTGATTCTGAACGATAATCGGGTCTCTGGATCTTTACCCTCCGGAGTCGGGCGGCTACGGCAGCTCACGAAGCTTGATCTCGGTGGCAACCTTCTCTCGGGGTCGGTTCCGCCGGAGATTGGCAATTGTACGCAGCTTACTTACCTTGACCTCAGCCGGAACCAGCTCTCCGGTCCCATACCTCCGGCTATCGCGAGAATCGCGATACTTAACTACCTCAATTTGTCGAGGAACCATCTGAACGACTCGATCCCGCGATCGATCGGCGGGATGAAGAGCTTGACGTCGGCGGACTTCTCGTTCAATGACTTCTCCGGCAAGCTACCGGATTCCGGACAACTCACATATCTCAATGCCTCCGCCTTCGCCGGCAACCCGCGGCTTTGCGGTGCGGTGGTGAACAATCCCTGCAGCAGCTACTATAACTCGTCGGCTCCAGCGGGTCCCGCCACCACCCGCGGCGCCCCGCGGGATTTCAAAGTAGTCTTCGCGCTGTCCCTCCTCCTCTGCTCCCTCGTCTTCGCCGTTGCCGCCGTCATTAGAACGCGATCGCAGAGACTTGCCCGCGCCCACGCCGGCAAGTGGAGAATAACAGCGTTCCAGAAGGTGTGCATCACTGTACCTATCGCTCCTTGACTCACTCCTACGTTGCTGTACAATCATGCTGAAAATTTTACTGATGAACTTTTTGGAGCTGTCGCAGTTGGTTGATAATTCATAAGCAAGTTCTTTTGTTGATTTATCCAGGTGGAATTCACGGCGGCGGACGTGGTGGAGTGCATGAAGGAGTTTAACGTGATAGGGAGAGGAGGAGCAGGGGTGGTGTATAAGGGGCGGACGGCGGTCGGCGGAGAGATTGCGGCGAAGCGGTTGCTCGTCCGCCGCGACCACGACGGTGGATTCGCCGCGGAGATCAGAACGCTTGGAAACATCCGCCACCGCAACATCGTCAGGCTCCTCGCTTTCTGCACTAACTCCGAGACAAACGTGCTCGTGTACGAGTACATGGGGAACGGTAGCCTAGGAGAGGTTTTGCACGGCAAGGGTGGGGGATTCCTCGGCTGGGATCGCCGGTATAGGATCGCCGTCGAGGCGGCGCGCGGCCTCTGCTATCTCCACCATGACTGTAGCCCGCTGATCGTCCACCGTGACGTGAAATCTAACAATATACTTTTAGACTACAGCTTTGAAGCCCACGTCGCCGACTTCGGTCTCGCTAAGTTCCTTCACGGCGGCGGCACCGCGGCCTCCGAGTACATGTCCGCCATCGCCGGCTCCTATGGCTACATCGCACCAGGTATATCACGAATCACAAATTACATTTTGCATGCAGCCATGCAAAATAATATATTATGTTATATATGAATTTAATTTTTAAAATTGAATAGTTCGTATAATGCCAAAAGTTTTCAAGATGAACCGTATTCTCTTGAAGTCTAGTCCGCTGTCTGTCTGATACAAACGTTACTTGGAAACTATACCACTTCAAATTCTAGTTTATTCTTTATTGTTAAATGTCAATTTTTGGATTTTTTTTTTTTTTTTTTTTTTTTTTTTTTGGGATGAGTATAGTACTAGAAGGGTCTGTAACCTCATCTCAAATATAAATCCATCAATTTTAAAAACAATGAACAAACTGACAAAGTCTAGATTTGGAGAAATTGGTCCAGTTGTGAGTAAATAAGATGGGACCCAATTCGAAAGTGATAGATCGGACACTGACACCGCACACTTAAATGGGAGTCCGAGTCAGCTGGCCCGATCTGGTTCAATTTTCGGTTTGTTTTTGTTCAGCCGGACCGACACATCTTATCCACTCTGGTGAAGCTCCTTCTGAACCTGTTATTTGGCTTGTAATGCACTCCCTTTGGCACCGTTTAGACCCAAAAAATAGTTGACCAGTTTTCTTTTTTCTTTTTTTTTTGTCCTTGGTTTGAGCAAAAGATGGTTCCTAGGAATTCCCCAAAAAACGTGGAAAAATCCAAACAAAATTAATCTAGAGATTCTGTCAAAGATTGTTCACTGATTTGGTCTGGTATATACTAACTTTGCATAGGGATTGCATGGGCTTGCTTTGAGTATCTATTTATTTATTTACTTAGACCCAGTCAAAAAGGGGGTAAAAGTAAATGGTAAATATTATTGTTTACCTGCAAAGCTACTACTTATGCTGTTTTTGAAATCTTTGGCATTGTTAGGGGCACTTTTGTACTTGTGCACATATTTTCATGATTCTTTTCCTATTCTACATGATAAATCAAAAGCAGCATGGACTTAATCATTTAATATTTTCCTTTTTGTTTTTTTGTAATAGAGTATGCTTACACTCTCAAGGTGGATGAGAAGAGCGATGTTTACAGCTACGGCGTAGTCTTGCTGGAACTGATTACCGGTAGGCGCCCCGTGGGCGAGTTTGGAGACGGTGTGGACATAGTCCAATGGGCTAAGCTGGCAACCCATTGTAGGAAAGACAGAGTTCTCAGCATCGTCGACCCAAGGCTGAGCACTGTGCCGATTGAGGAGGCGACACATTTATTCTTCATCGCAATGCTTTGCGTCCAAGAGAATAGCATCGAACGGCCTACGATGAGAGAAGTCGTACAGATGCTCGCAGAATTCTCTCGCCATGTGTCCGATCAATGTCCTTCCTAGAAACAAAAGATGAACAATCTAACTACAAGCTCTTCAATGATCTCTTGGCAAAATGAGAGCTCAACAACTCATGGAGATTTATTACAGACTCTCTTAATCGACTAAGTATATGTCTCACTTGTCATATAATATATATTTTATGTGTAAGATTTGGGTGCAGGGCTAGAATAACATAGCAATTTTACTCCCTCTAGGGGGGTAAATATGGTAGTTAACATGTCATGAGCTAGAGCTAGCATGATGCCTAAATAATGTCACGTTTGCTCTATGCATGGCCCTTTGTACATCATATTACTTTGTATCTGTAATTGGTGTATTCATTTTTCATCTATTTAGCCATGTTTCTCTAAATTATATATGGACCTTTACATCTCACTTATCATTATTAGAGTGAAGTGTTTATCATGATGTTGGTTGTTGAGGCATTGACCTTTTTTAAAAAATAAAAAATAAAAAAAAAATAAAAGTTAAGTTATATAAGTTATATAAGCTTACAATTGTGACTATAATTACCTGTCTAAGCTGCTATTAGACCTATCCCTTATTACTTTTTTTTCTCTTTTATAAATGACACAGTACTCACTCTTGTTTAGTGGGTGTTGGCTAATTATTTTATTAAAATCTATAATAAATAACATAATATATCTTTCGTGCAAACATATGTAATCTAGAATTTAGTTCCTTACTACCTCCATTAAGTCTTTTTCTTCTTTTTTTTTTCTTAATTTAAGATTTATGAGAAAAAAACTTTGTCCGTAACTCCAATCTACTTTGTGTGATCGTCATAAAATATATACCATCGGATAGCATTCAGGTCGGTCCACCATTGGCCTTTCGCACCCGATTTGTATGCTGTAGCAGCATATATGCATAGGAGTGGATATTGTGAATCTTACCTGGCACTTGGACGTTATGTAGACATATCCATTAACCTACAGTCTGCGGAATTAATATGTCAATATTCGAACCTGTGACTCGACGCTCGCAGCCCACCCAGCATGGTGCAAAGAAAGATTTTTTTTTTTCCAACCGTGGGGGTCGAACCACGGTTTGATTGATAATAAATGCGATCTCCAGTTATTATGAATCAATAATGTTTGATCATATAAGAAATATTGTTATGTCAACAAGCGAAGCTACTCAAGAATAAGCTTGTGCATGAAGGGAACGTTCGTGCAAGAATATATAATAAATACATAATCGTATCTTTATTGTCGGCTTAAAATTTTTATAAGAGTTGATTAATTTAATGATTTTATCATTTGTATTTCAAAAAAATTTCTAAATAGCTACTAAGCATATCATTATGTTGTCATGACACTATCGTCGACTTTAACATAACAAATAAGATAATATTTAAATTATTTCAAAGGTTATTAGGATTGTAGCTAATGCTTTAGCTAGGCATAGCGTTACCTGAAACAAACCGAAAACCAGACACGAAAAAAGCTAAAATTTCGGGTTCGATTATGGTCGAGTTCAGTTCTAGTTGGCTTTTCATTTATACGGATAGAAACAATTAGGTTCAGTTTAGAATTAAAATTTTGGATCGGATCGGATTCTATCTAAAAACTCTCTTCTTTGAAATAATTGAGTGGGCCTTTGGCGCCTAGAAGGCCCAATGGATAGTAATTGCCCACTCACCACGTTTACTGCTCTACGTTATTCATTTATTTCTCTCACTCTAATGTGGCGCCTCTCTCTCTCACTCTCTCTCTCTCTCTCTCTCTCACATAGGAGATGGGATCTTTTGTAATAAGAAGCGATGAGTGATGTGGCCCTCATCTAGATTGTTAATCCGATCTAGTATGTATCACGAGATTTTTTATTAAACTTTCGTCGACTTATTTGATATATTTTTATTAAAAATTTTGAATTATAAAATTATAGATTTTGATGTGATCCACAATTTTGTAATTCAAAATTTTTCAATAAAATGTCAAACAATATGTCAAAATAATTATCAAAACTTTTGATCATCATTTTGACATATTATTTGATATTTTTTTAAAAAAAATTTAACTATACAATTGTATATCACATCAAAATTTACAAATTTATAATTCAATATTTTTTTTATAAAAATAAATTAAATAAGTCAAAAAAATTTAATAAAATTTTTTATAATACGTGCTGGATTAAATTAACGACCAAATCATGTACCACAAGAATCGTCTGTGTTAAAAAGCACAGATGATCCCATCTAGGCCGTGCAAGTGCTTTCCCAAAAAGTTAGGGTACAAGCTCAAATTGTTGAGAAAAAAATTATAGAAATTATTTTATCTTCAAATTAAATTAATCTCACCTACTATAGGATAGTGACACTGTGAAATAAACCAAAAAAATGTATCTTGTTTGTCCCTATTTTCTTAGCTAATAATCATAATTAATGTTAGCCCATATTAAATTAAAAATCTATATAGCTATTAGTTATATTTGAGCCATTGTCGATATAAAATATGGCAGGAGCTAATATGATAGAACAAAAATGCTATAGAATCCCAGAATCTCATCCATTTTTAGCTTATGTATTATTATGAGATCTATGAATTATACTCATTATTTTATTATAATTGTTCGAATGTGAAAGTTATACCTTCCGTTTGTTACAAGGAAGTACAGAACATAAACACAAATATGAAAATATAACATGATATGAACACAAAATATAATAATTTGTAAAAAAAAAAAAAAACATATACAGTTCGAATAAGATAATAAAAAATATAAATGCTTAAAATGTATATGAATATCTGAAAATACAATGATATGCAATAACAAAATCATGCATAATATAATATTTTAATTTTTTTAAAAATAAATTTAAACAGTAAAAGTCTAATTTTAATACAAAAATTAAAAAAAAATATTTGAGTATATAATTATACTTATTTTTTATTACTATATATATACTGCTAGTATATGGTATTTTATTTTTTTTAAAAAGAGTAATAAAAATAAACTTTAAAAAGAATTCTGGAAATGTGTGTAAGACACTCCTATTTGGCGTATCCGACAAAAGCGTCCGAAATTTTCTTTTATTTTTTATTTTCAAATATTTATCTGACATATTTGACATGTATTCTGCCGCATCCACTTTATGTTTTGTATCGAATGTGTACCTACTTTTTTAAGTTTGCTGAATCACTCAGGTACTTGGATGCCTCCGTTTTGTATAATTTTTCAGACATTTTTGAGAAATTTGATATAATGTACGAAATGAACCTTCAAAATTTTAAAATAAGTATTAGCTTTGCATTTCACGGATATATTAAAAAATGTTAATAAAAATGTGGTATATGTAATATTATATTTATTACATTAAAAATATAATTATAGGTAACATTATTATTTTATTTTCTATCATACAAAAAATACAAGCATTGCATTTCGGGACCGAATTCTTCTTATTGAAATCCTAAAATTTGGGCCTAATTTCTAGAAGATCAAACTGGGTCAATCTAAATGTCCGGGCTTTTCTTTAGTCTATGCGACCCAACTTTTTTGTGGGTATATTTGTATGTAGTTTATTGGGACAGTCGGTAATTTATAGTCAGTTAATTACGAAAGTAGATACGTCAAAATTCTAACCCGTATAGTATTTGATATAGATACTCCGCGGACACGTATTGAATATGCTATAGAAGTGTTTAAAAAATAAAAACAAAAAAAAAATTCGGACACGTCAGATAGAAACGTCCGACAACATGCCCGTATTTATATTGTTAAAATTTTTATTTTTTAAGATAAATAAATTATTATATAATACGGATACTATATAATAGTTCATAATATAACATAGTTCAAAATAATCAGATATTTATTTTTAATTTTGTTATTGTAATTAGATTAATAATTTAAAGTTATTTGAAGAATATAATACATTAACTTTATTATATATTATATTTTTATATATTTAAATATTTATTTATTTTTTTTTTTATTTTTTTTTTTGTAAAGTAAGAAATTGTATTAACTCAAAAGTTTTAATTACACCAAACAGTCCTGCAGAACAAAGACTATACAAAAAACTATCACTTGTAACAGATAAAGAAATGCGACAAAAAACGATTACTAAGTGCTCAAGCTTAGAAACAAAACACATCTAATGTGCCATTGTTGATCACAAAAATATATTTCAGTAACTCCTTTCTAGTTCAGGACTTCCTCTTCGCATTAGAGATTCGTTTATTCGGGACCTTGCGACGTTCAACAGCATTTTGAATCTATTTTTTAGTATTTTTTAGTAGTATCAGATTATAAATCTAATTTTAAAAAAAAAAAAAAAGGAAAAATCTTAGACAACACTGTTTAGGTTGCAAAACTAGCACAATAGTTAGGATTAGTATCATTAAAAAGCAATACATAGTGTATGAACTTTGCCATCAATTTTGCTATAAAGCAGTCCCTTGACCAGCTGACTGCATCTTTTTTTTTTTTTCTTTTTCTTTTTTTCTGTTTTTTTTTCTCTGAGGTTGTCCAGGGCCACATAATTATTTTTTATTACTATATATAATGTGTCCACATATCCTATTCTAGCTTTCTAGCCAATTAAACAAGCTAATTTAAGTTACAAATACACGAACTTTATTTTGTAGTATACCGTAGTAAGTTGGAAAGTTGTGACAGCAGAATTACTATTATACCTCATATTTTTCCTTTTTTTAATGAAATATAAGAGAATATATGATTTTGTGATCCCCAACGTCGCAGAGTATCAGAATGATAAGGTGGTAATGCTTACATTGGTTTATTTTTCACGGCCGATAAAGTTCTATTCACTTCCATTTTCGGATTCCCCCGAAGCTTAGTTTGAATTCGTAAAAGTGTATGTTATATATAGGGCTGAAAATTAGCCAAGCTCGAGCCAAGTACTATCTAGCTCAAGCTTGACTCGGTTGACATTACTCGAGCTCAAGCTCGACGAGCCTTAGCTGCCGAGCTCGAACTTGGCTCGTTTTAGAAAAAATCATGCTTGTGCTCGGCTCGATTGTTTCAGTTCAGCTGAGAGCGACTTTTGAAAATTGCTAGCAGACTTTTGCGAAAATGCGACTTTCTGTTCCGCAAAAGCACACATATTTTCAACCGTTGGATCGTGTGATCCGACGGTTGCGGAGTCGACAGAAAATTAGGCACGATATATATATATATATATATATATATATAATCTTGTTACTTGGGGAGATATAGAAGTATTATTATTTGTTGTCCCTCGGCAGGATTCTTGTTGTTGTATTAATGTATATATAGGACTAGCAATTATTCTCCTAACCTTCTACATGTTGATGATTCTCCCTCTATTTTCAGCTTATTCTCCATTAAATGTACTCGTCAAAATCGTTATGGCATTTGCTCCTTGCCGTCGCATCTTTTAACAAGAAATAATCGAGGATGTTCGGAATGTCCAAACACCCCCCCCCCCCCGGGCTCATATCTTTTTAGATGATATTATTTTTAAAAAATACGCATTTATGTGAATCCATCCTAACCGAAGAATGGGCCAGAGACTTCTTGCTTTATGAGACGGGACATCGACTCTACCGGTTGCCCCCCCTCCAATAGTCGGGCTCATATCTTTTTAGATGATATTATTTTTAAAAAATACGCATTTATGTGAATCCATCCTAACCGAAGAATGGGCCAGAGACTTCTTGCTTTATGAGACGGGACATCGACTCTACCGGTTGCCCCCCCCCCCAATAGTCGGGCTCATATCTTTTTAGATGATATTATTTTTAAAAAATACGCATTTATGTGAATCCATCCTAACCGAAGAATGGGCCAGAGACTTCTTGCTTTATGAGACGGGACATCGACTCTACCGGTTGAGCTATGCGGGTGTCCTCATGAAGCCTTCAATCAACCTAGCATGTTCCTTTTTGTTCTTCTTTTTTCATTTTTTTTTAAATAACAAATAAATATATATCGGCACAGTCAGCACGGCATCATCGATACAGTCGGCACGTGCCGAAATTTGAGTTTATCGAAACTCGGCTCGATTCGGCACAGAAAACATTGTGTAAGAGTAGGGATAAGGTTCGGCTTGATTGGTTGCTTGGTTGAACTCAAGATCAAACTTAAGTTTAACTCAAGCTCGGCTCAAGTTCAGCTCGATTTGTGGAACAAAAGTTGGTAGTATGAGATTTTTCTTGTGGGCCGAGCAGGCCTTACCACTTTCGGCTCGATTGGTTGAACTCGATCTCGAGCTCGACTCGACTCGAAAAATCTCATGCTCGAACCCTACTCGAGCTCGGCTCGATCGTATCAACTAAGCCGAGGTTAAGTTGAATCGAGTTGTGCTCGAGTCAAATTTTGCTCGATTGTATAAATTAGGCCAAGATCGAGTCAAGATTGAACTTAAATTCGCATAAATAATTATGTTATAAAAAACATTTAAAAAAAAATAGAAAAGTTCAGAGCCGAATAACAAGATACTCAAATTCAGCTCGTTTAATTATTCGAGTTAAATTTATAGTTGAACTTGACTTGGGATCGGCAATCTCAAGCTTGAGCTAAGTTTAAAAAAATAAAACTTCCAACTAATTATGAACAGTTCGGCTCATTTTTCCTGTTGTCCTAAATAATAAACTGATTCATTTTGAGATTGGACACGTCATCGTTCATCTTAGTGACAGATCACTGTCTGAGAATGACTTATTTTCTTTTATATTAACACTTGTAATCATTATAAAGTGGATGTTAATACTTTTCTTTGCAATTAATCCAACGGTTCCAATTGCTTGGACGGTGTGATAATTATAACTTATAAGGGTCTGTTTATCTTGAATATAACTTGAAGTTGATAGAACAGACTATTAATACGTCCGCAAGATAATTCGGATCTTTGAATTTATTGAAATAAAAAAATAAATATTTTAATTAATAAAATATAAATTACCATAAAAAAGCAGATAATAGGCAGAGATTTTACCATAATAATTTAAAAGAAAATCTTGTATATAGACCGTCCTGTGGCTCTGTTTGGAGAGTTCTGAGATGTTTATAATTTTTATTATTTATACCTAATATATTAAAATTGCATTTAGATATATATTTAAAAAATAAAATATATAATTTTAAAATTGGAAGTATCTAATAACACCTCAAAAATATGTAAGTCGATCATCTAAAGCAGCAGTGTAAATACTAATTTACTTTTATGTTAAATTTTTTTTATTTGTTGGACATTTTTGCAGAGGCTAAACGAAAGATAGCACTTTGCAGAGGCTGAATACTGCAAGATTTGCGCCCTATTTTCTACGGCCTTCGCAAGAACAAAGATGTCTATTTTCTATTTTGTACGGCATTCGAAACACGATCCGATGCAAGAACAAAGATGTCTTATTTTTTAGGTATAATACTTTTTTTAGTCCCTAAACTTTACAAAATTGTACCTCCATAATCCTAATCTTTAAAATATACTCACAATAATCCTAAACTATGAAAAAAACGTCCACGATAACCTTACCGTCAGTTTTTCCGTCCGCCGCCGTTAATTCGCTGATGTGGCAGTTTTTAAATTATTTTTTATTAATTTTAATACATATAAAGATATATTTGTTCATCCACAAAGTTTTAAAAAATTAAAAATTAATACATATAAAGAACTATTTATCCCTCCACAAAGTTTAAAAAAAAAATTAAAAATTGATTAAAAGGTAATTTAAAAAATTGCCACATCAGCGAATTAACGGCGGCGGACGGACAAACTGCCGGTAAGATTAACGTGGGCGTTTTTTCATAGTTCAGGGTTATCGTGAGTACATTTTAAATATTAGGATTATGGAGGCACAATTTTATAAAGTTTAGAGACTAAAAAGGGTAGTTTGCCTTTTTTTTTATTTTTTTATTTTTTATTTTTAACTGGCTCTTCGCGTATTGAGCCGATAGCCTCAAACTAAACTACGCCAGACATCCCTATGAGAGAATTTTGATCCCATATATATGCAGTATGTTCGAACGTATGAAACATATACATCTGATTTTTCTTTTAAAAATATATTTTAAATAAAAATTATTGAGTTTGATGACATTTATAATTTTAATATTTATTTTTTTAAAAAGAAATATTAAAATAAATATTTGGAACACCAAAAATTTAATTGATTTAAAAATCGTTTTAAATCGGCTAATACTTTCGAGTCTAAAATATCTATTAGAAACTATTTTTAAATAAATTTTGATCATAAAAGTTTATATATATAATTAAAATCTATATTTTTTTATTTTAAAAATAGTTTTATATATATATATATATATATATATATATTATATATATATATATATATATATATATATATATTTTCATATGTTGGAACATATAGTAATACGACAAAGGCGAAGAAGATCGTACCATATTAGCAAATATCGATCACGAAATATTATATAAAACTTTTATTTATTTATTTGATATATTTGTTAATATTTTTAGAAAAAAAATTTGAATTATAAAGTTGTAAATTTTGATGTGATTTACAACATTACAGTTGAAAGTTTATCGAAAAAATATTAATAATATACCAAAATATGATTAAAAGTTTGAGTATCTTTTTAGTATATTATATGATACTTTTTTGATAAATTTTTATATATCGTTTCAAATTTTATAACTTTATATTTTAATTTTTTTTTATAAATATTTAAAAAAAATACAGCCTCACTAAAATCAACAATCATGCGTTTCAGTCTTCGAAAACGCAGAAATACACGATGTGGCAGTGCGCAAGCGCGCCACGTCAGTACAAAAATATGTTTTAGGGAGTTAAAATATAAGACGTAAATTTTGAGAGCTGATTTGTAATTATCCTCAAAACAAAAAACTCCGGCGATGGGTCCTCTGGCTTTCATTGTCGGAGGTCCGAATAAGCACAAAATACATCTCCAAGTAATTAGAACACTTCTATCACCAAATAATTAACAAACCCAAAATAATCCATATACATCTAATCATTTGACCAAAATAACAAAATAAATAAGCATCCCTTGGAGCCCCACAAAATACATAACTCTCATCTGAATAAAGACCCGTCCGTAGCAACAATAAGGAATTCTTTTTTTAATTTTTTAATTTATTTTTTATTAAAATTATAAAAATAAAATCACAAATCAAAATTTTACAGAAATAATACTGGGTCACCTCTTTAACATTCAACAGTAATGATCTAAGTAACCATTCTATATTTTTCATCAAACATGCAATTTAACCATGCATGCACCTACAACATACAAAAGCACACATGTACAAGCTTTTAAGACTGATTTCGAACTCCAAAATTACTACTTATGCAATAAACCGTATTTTTATCAAAACTACGTTAAAAAAACCACAAAGAATTCATTTTCCATTTAAAGCCAAATGGCTAAGTTCTAATACATATATCACAATATATGCATGAAATATGCTCAAATACAAAATATGAGTTAGTTCTTTTATTTACATCATTTACATTACATGTTCATATATATACAACTAGATATACAGGATTACGCTACAAGTGTTACAACTACACCTACCTCTCAAGATCTATATCTCAAAAGTATTATAAACCCCGCTCACAAGCTAGCCGCATAAACACCTTCGGCTGGTGCCTTTTTCATGATTTGCGAGATCTGAAAAAAAAATAAATAAACGAGTGTGAGTCAAATAGGCTACACGAGCAGCTTAAAACAAACCTAAGCCATTCTTACCCAACCAACCTACATATATATATATATATATATATATATATATATATATATTATATATATATATATATATATAATATATATATATATATATATATATATATATATATATATATATATATATATATATATATATATATATATTATATATATATATTATAACCTATTGATTATCTGGGACTATATTTGCATGTAACTAATAAGTACTAACATAAATATAGTTAGTCCTTTCATATTTAATTTAGATATAAGAACGATTCAGATTAGGGTAACGATGTCAAGTATTAAGGTCAAAATCTGTCATAAGTGCACATAAATGGCACCATACATTATAATAGGCGTGATCCTACAGCGTCGTATGGAAATACTCGGCGGCTACGCAATCTCCGGATGGTGCATCTCCGAGCATTGCACTCCGTATCATCACACCTGGCCAAAGGTGGTCTAAACCACACCTACTGACCTCTATAAAGACATTCTATCTTAAGATTAAAGACTCCAATTGTATATATCCATTGTACTATCTCTTACTCGTCAACCAAACCTGTCGACATCGTGGGACTAGACAAATCATACAACTAATACGTGTTAATCTAATTATTTTCAACTGTTCCACTAAGAGTATTATTAGAGCAAAACCCGCTCATATACTCATCTAGTCAAAAAACTCAGCAGCACACGACATGTATAGCACACTAATATCTCTACCAATATATCGCTAGAGCAATCGGCTCACACACTTGTCCGGATACACAACATTAAACATAATGACATATAAATCATCTCATAAGATCTACCACATGTATTACTATGTAAAACATAACCACAAGCAAACATATTATGCTAATAGTATTATCCGGACACACCCGCTCTAATACTCCTCTAATTAGAATAATATAACAATAACATGCTAAACATACAACATGCTTCAGTTGCTAACCATCTAGCATAATACTTAAGCATGGGCAACATATAAACTTTGGTGAACTAACCAATATGTCTAACCCAATCAAATAGCTAGAAACTCATAACAAGTATATCAAATATTTGCAACTCAAACAAATTCAAATACATATCATATGTGCAAATAATTTACTTTGAAATTGCAGCCCTAAATGTCTGTTGCGTCAAATTTTGACGGAACTCGATGAAGTTGGCGTCCACACGTAGATAACGATCCGGAGAGCTCAAATTTATAGGGGCTTTGCCGTATCAGCCCTCCGTTTCTCAAATTTGCGCAAATCAGCCCCCGAAAATGCATTTTCGGGGGCTGATTTGCGTACCCCCAAAAATAGGGGGGGCTAATACGCAATTATCCCAAATTTATATTTGATTGTACATCCAATCCCAATGGGAGTAGAAAAGCTTACGAACCCAAAGCTAGCATGCAGGTAGGATAGGGCACGGGTTTGCCAAGAATAAAATGAGTTGCACCGTCTCAACTCCTATTTATATATGTTTCTGTTGAAACTTTCGAACGACCGATACTCAATTTTGACAGTCTGAAATATCTAAAAATAGTAAAAATCAAATTATTTTAAATATTTAAATATTTAATATTAGTTATATTTTTTATTGTCATGAACGAACCGTACTTATGCCTTACCTTTTTCTATTGGGTACCTTTTAGAAAAGGACTGATGTGAGAGGTGTACAAATAATATATATATATATATATATATATATATAATCCCTTGCCGCCCAAGATAACCTAACTCATGCATTGTTTTCGAATGCAAACCCTGACTACGATCTTCTCATGTAGAAACAGAATCATTTTCTACTTATTGTTGTCTTCTTTCTTGCGTGAAGTTATCCATTTGCAGAACATATTAAAAACCATAGAACTGAAGGTGACATTATGTATTTTTGTTCTAATTGGGGCAATTATATTTCTATGTCTCCAATAACTCAAAAATTTTGCTCTCCTAAGTCAAAATGATATCAATGCCCCTCTTAGTATGTGAAATGAGAAACTGTCATCATCTTTAAAAAAAAAAAAAGACAAAAATAGTTTGGTCATTTACATAATTAAAGAGGCATAAAAGTGTCTCTTCGAATTAGAAAATTATAAAAATATAATTTCGAATTATAGGGTATTAAATATAAATACCTCTAGTTCGTATAGAGATAGACAGAGGCCGCTAATGTTCGAATTCGGGTATTTGCAACTCATATATAGTGCTTATAGAGATAGAGAGGTCGATAATTTTTAAATTCGGGTATTTTCAACTCATATATAGTGCTTTAACCGTCTATATGGTGGATTAAGCACTAAGGAGACGCCTCTTATGTTTAAGTGTGATTGATTAATTAAACTAACATTTTTTTCTTTGTTAACATAGTGAACTTGTTATTAGTATTAAAAACACAATTCACTTTCCTCAAACAACAAAGTGTCATTAAGTTATTTATCTCCTAACCTTGGTATATATAATAATATATATATAAGAGATATGTTATTTTCATATTGAGCTGAGGTTAAGATCCGTAAATTTGCATCAGCAATCCATTGTATCGAATAATTTGATTAAATCATCAGTTCAGATCTTATTTTAAAAGATAAGATCTAAAGTTTTGATCAAAATAAGATCTGAACCATTGATATCGATGAAGCTGTTTGATTCAACTGTCGCTGTTGTACTGCTCAACCTGAGAATAAAGAGACTATATATATATATATATATATATATATTATATATATATATATATATATATATATATATTATATATATATCATTTTCAGATTGAGTTGAGGTAAGATCTGTAAAGTTGCATCAGCAATCCGTTGTATCGAATAATTTGATTAAATCATCTGTTCTTATTTTAAAAGATAATATCTGAACCGTTGATATCGATGAAGCTGTTTGATTCAACTGTCGCTGATGTGCTGCTCAACTTGAGAACAAAGAGAGAGAGAGAGAGAGAGAGAGAGAGAGAGTTTGATTCAATTGTCGCTGATGTGCTGCTCAACTTGAGAATAAAGAGAGAGAAAGAGAGAGAGAGAGATAGAGAGAGAGAGAGAAGAACGCTTGATTGTGATATGGGACATTGGGTCTCCATGCGTTTTGTTTAAAAGAACTAATAATACCAGAGGTCCATGTTATTTATGATCTCTTATCCAAAAAAGAGAAGAGCATAATTTTAAGTTTATGTTATATATCCAAATGAAGTTTTAATGTGCACATTAATAGGATTTCTAATTGCTCGTTTACCTACGTAAAAAGTCAAAATTCCAAGATTTTGACATTAATTGGGTGATTTATTTGTCATATACTTCATTGAAGTGTTGGAAAAATGCGTAATGGGTATAGTTATTAGATTGTTTTACATCGATACAACTAATGAATAGTTTTTTGTAATTCTTAATGTAAGAAGTAAATATCATCACGTAAAAGTAATACGAAAGATATTGAAGATCTCACATTTTAAAATTAGTCACACCAATCAATATTTGCCTAGTTGGTTAGTGAAATAGGATATTGAAAGGCAACCACTATATTCTCCTTATGAAAATAGGCCGAAAATTCAAATTTCAGCAAATTTGAGGTAGGAGGGACTGCCGTACAATTTTTTTTTATATAGTTGATATATATGATAAAAATCAAACTCGAGAAATACATACTAAAAAAACAAAAAAAAAAAAAATAGTCACAAACATTTTAGTATAGTAAAAATAGCACTGCTATTTAAGAAGGCCACCATGATTTCTGATTCAATCAGAAAAGCACACATTATATTGGATGCACTTTAAAATTTTGATTAGATAAGGGCTATAAGGATCTCGTAAAAAATGGTATTTATATAGTAACGAAAACAACCTCATGTTAGGAATTTATTAATTCTTTTCATTTTTAGCAACAAAATCACTTAAATCCTCTTTTTTTTTTTAGTTTTTTTGAATTTACATTTTCCATGTAAAATTTTGATATTTCTCATGCATATAAACAGAAGATAGGACATAAAATTATATATGATATATATGATACTAAAGCCCAAAGAATTATACCAGTTACAATACCAAAGCGCAAGATGGGAACTTGGTTAGTATCTTATATCCTAATAAATTATTTTATAGTTATATATTTTTAAATTATATGTGATAGTTATCATAAATATTATATGGCTTATATTCGGGCGAAAATTTAAAAATCGCCAACTCTTTTCTCTTCTCTTATCCTCTATATTATTTTTAGATTAGATTTCTTTTATTTGTGGATTTTTATTTCTTGATTTTTTAAAAATCTTTTTCATTCTATTTAGAATCTTTTTTTATTCTATTTAGAAAAAAAAATGATATATAATAGACCGGTATAGTTTAGAAATACAAAAATAATTGCTAATTATAAATTATAAATTTCATTAATTATAAAAATTAAAAATAGTTTTTAGTTATTTTTATACATATGTTACAGTGCATCATCCGCTAGTATTATCACAAATACAAAATGTTACACTGTACTTACTTTATTTTAATTTTAATTTTTTTTAGGGGTTTAAATTGAGTATCCTCGACGTTGAAATGGATGCGGTTTGTGCCCTTGCGGTTGTCATTAAAAAGTCCAAAACGTGACTATTTAGATTGAATTTGAACATACATCTCCGTTAAATTACAAATCTGCCACAAAAAGTTCGGTTTAGGTTACAAGTTGTACCCCTGAATTTGGCATTCGTCAAATTAGCCCCCTGATTACAACAATGACGATCTCCATCTTTTCTTTTAGAAAAAGAAGGATCGGAAAATTACGGATAACACTCTATTTTTAAAAAAGTTATTTTTTAACCCCTCCATTTTTTAAACTCAATAATAACCCCCTAATTTTAAAATTATTTATTTTTTAACTCTTTTACTCTTCAAATAGACAGTAATATCCTTATACCCCTAATTTTAAACTCTTTTATTATTATTTATTTAATTATTTTGTTTCTTATTCGCTTCATCCCCATAAGATCTAATCTAACACCATAAATATATTTCCCATTCTTTAAAATCTCCAGTGCACCAACTCCGACGCACTTACCATCTGTATAATTATCTCAAAAAAAAATTACAATATGTATAAAATATAAATTAGTTAATAGAAATTCAAACTTATGAATGCAAAGTAATGTCTATTTTTCGATTGATTTCTTTACAACGACCACCTTCATGTCCTTCCCGGCGATGATCACTGCCGTCACCATCCCGAGGAACATCCAATCCTCCAAAACTCTTGTAGTTCGCAGAATGCAATCACTGATCTCCATTAGATCCCCTTAATTACCATCTTCAAAATACAGTCACTATATAACTTCAATTATCAGTCAACAATGGCTCTTTGTCACCTCAATTAATGGGGGTTAAAGCTTCGCCTAGAACCCAGACGATCCATCCAATAGATTCTGAAGTTTTTGAAATGTTAGTCGATAAGTGAACGGATTGATTTCGACGAAAACTGCAATTCCGAGTCGATCAACGAGCTTCAAGCTCATTGATGATGGTGAAGAATTTCTCGCTGGCACCTTTAATCATCGTCTCTCGGAACAATGATCTGTCGTGGTCTTTGACGAGGTTGAGATCGCAGTCAACTTCATCGGCGCAGTTGGTGAAGATGTCAATGCATGGGTGCAAGTTCAATCCCCAAAAGTAAAAGTATAGTATTGACAAGGAGAATATTTCCGTCATAAAACTATAAGGTATTATGTTTAGGGATGAAAAAAAAAAAGAAATTTTAGAATAGGGGGTATATTATTAAGATTTAAATTCAAATGGGCTAACAAATTATTTTTGCTGAGATTAAGGGGTTATTCATAATTTTCCCAAAGAAGGATCACATCACCATATAGCCACATCTGCTATCTCAATTGCATGCTTTTTGGCGCATCTCCTGAGTGGTGATGATCCTTTGTATGGAGATTATTATACAGAAGATCGAATAAAATTTCTATCTATGAATAATATTTTTAATAAATATTTAATATAAATAATTTTAGATTTTAATTATATTTGTAATTTTTATTTATAATTTTTTTTTGAAAATACTATAAATAAATATTTTAAGATTCTAAAATTTAACGGATTTAAAAATAGTTTTAAAATTTGCTTATAACCCACTAAAACTATGGAGAACTAGAATACTTATTTCAAAATAATTTTCAAAAAAACATTAAATATAAAAATTATAAATTTTATAGAATCTATAACTTTATAAATTCACGCCTTCTCATAGCATCACCGTACCATCGCCAATGATCTAGCAACAAGAGTGGAAAGCATCAAAAACGTCGAATCGATCTGGCACAATTATTATTCCACATTAGCAAACTTGAAGAACCTTTTATTCATGACAGTGATTTCATCGAATTGCTATGGTGCACATTAGAGGTGTTCATCCGATCTGGACAAAATCAAGCCGGATCGAAATCCGATTAAGATCTGGACCGTAGATCTTAGACCAAATCAGAATCTAAGAGCTCTGAACTAGACTGACTAAAAGACGGACCGGAACAAATTAGACTAATTAGATCGAAAATAAATTTAAATATCTTTAAATATATATATAAACTATATTATTAGTTTTAAAAGAAAGTATATTATTAAAGAAAAAGTTAAATAAGAAAAAACAATTGCTCTTCAATCCAACTTCTAGTCTTAACCGGTCTGGACCAAATCGGATAGAAGAACAGTTTGGTCCCTAGGTCCAGAGGGAGACTGTGTAGTCCAAGTTTCTGGTCTGGGACACATCAACACTCCTAGCCGGATAAGCTTGGATTAGATGAATATCCATTAACCCACTGAATCAAGCGACCAATAATGTGTATCATCTATGGAAATGTCAGGTTTTGGATCAAAAAAAATTATCAGTTAATGCCAAACATATCTAATCAACTCGGGACCAAGGATGGATAGATTCGTTGACTTGGGGACTGATTGAGGCATTCCAATCCCATGGACCAATATATAAATAGCTCAAACTGGGGGGACCAATTTTGAAATTTAGATTACATTCCCAAATATATAAGCACAACATTAAAAGGAATAATTGCATACCAGCCGCCTTTCCAGAGACATCGTAAATCGGCCACTGAAAACGAAAAAAATATGCTGATGTGACTACGTACGCGTTTAAAAAAACACAAAATTTGAAAAAAATAGAGGACAAATACGCAACAATCCCATATCCCTGTGGTTTAAATATGGATAATCCATAGGACTATCACAAATTAGCTTATTTTATCTATTTTTACGTATTTTATGAAAAATTTTAAATTATAAAATTATAAATTTTGATATGTTTACAACTTTGTAGATAAATTTTTTAAAAAATATCAAATATTATATAAAATAATAATTAAATATTTTATAATTTCTACTGAACCGATGTATGATCAGAGTCGCCATCACGGGAATCATCTCGAAAGCTAAGGGCATTATTGTCAAAAAGACAAAGAAGAAACCGTAACGTCTCGCTAAATGAATCACTACATTCGCAATTATTAGTATCATTAACTGTAAGAAGCACTTCGTTCATCCCGCCGACTCACACTGCTCTTCCCGCTCCTCCTCCTCCTCCTCCTTCTTAGATCTATTTCACTTCTTAAGATCAATCGCCGGGCTTCTGTTGCTTCCATCTCGACCGTTGATGCCATTTAGCTTCTCTGAAAAGATCGACCATCCACCGTCTGATCGTCACTCGAGAGCTCTCACGGTTTCTTCTTCTTCTTCCATCTTGCATGGTAAGAGATCCTCAAACAGTTAGCTCTACCATCATTATTCTGCTTTTTTATTTTTATTTTTATTTTTGCTATCGTGGTTTTCTGAATTTCCAAGCTATAATATTTTTATTCCCACTGCATGATTTAATTATACTATTATCTCAGAATATCTGCTTAGCTAATGTATGATTCTCTGCAGTTATCTAGAAAACCTTTGTAAAATTTGCTTGCCGGCCATGGAAAAGGAAAGGAGAAATAGAAAAATTATACTCTAAGTAATAAAATATATGAAAAATAGGGTTTATAATAAAATTATCACGGAGTTCTTGCTTATCGCTTGGTTAATACCATGAATATATACGTGTTAATATATAAATTAATGATCAAAGTTAAGGTCACGAGAGAGAGTCCAAAATTGCACCAGTTACATGGTGGGCCACATGGCCAAAATGATGACATCTAACAAAGCACTACCAAACGAGGGAAAGGTTGCACGAATCTTCTTAATTTGTTTCAGAGAACCTACAAAAAAAAAAAAAAAACATAAACACGAGTATTATGTGTCAGAATTCAAAAATTTTGAAAATCTTCTTACGGATGTGATATTGCCACCTCACCCGTTCTTTTCCTGCACCCATCTTTAGAAAGAGATGGGCAAGATGATAAAGATGTTAAAATAAGACAATAAATAGATCAATACTCTATAAAAATACGTAAAGATTTTAACATGTGACATAGTTTGTACCAAACAATTATATATGCGGCATTAATTATTTGATCACAACCAAATCCATCTTTCATAATACACAGTGGCCGGTTTGGGGAAGGCGGCCACTCTTTTCATAGCTTTTTCTCCAATCATATATATATTGCTATTCGGCGGGACTAAACAGTTTGAATGTGTGTTCATGCGTCATAGGATCGGTAGAATTATAGATTTACCGATCCCGAGGTGGCGAACACTCGTTCATGCAGTTTTTGGACTAAAGTATTTAGGCTTAACAATTTTTTAATAAGAAAAAGCATTTTGCTATAGAACATGTGTTCGGACTATTTTTCGGACTATTCGGTTGGACCGTATAGTATATATATATATATATATATATATATATATATAATACGATTGGCTTAATCCTTTTACATAAGAGTGAAACCAGAAAGAAGGGCATAGACAACATATAGAACGGTTAATTGTCTCAAAGCTGGATACCAATTAATGGATGTTTTTTTATAATTTCTAACTTTTTGAGGGTAACTTCCCTAGCAATAATAATAATGTTTTTTACATATTAGTTGTTATTTCTCAGTTAGTGAAATATTAACCTGTTTTATCTGGGTTCTTAATATTTCTACTACTCTACCAAGTAAATGGTATAAAATTAGATGTTCTAACAATAATCTCAAAAATCAACCAGCGTTAATCCAATTATTTAACGGAATTGAGTGATGTAAGAAGAATATAGTCTGTCCCTCGTGAATAGTAGGTCATATGCTCGAATTCCAGCAAACGTGCGAGGTGACGAACTTACAGTATCACTCAGTTTTCGGTCAAGATATAGAATGAAAACTGATATCTCTATGATGGTCTTATCGAGCCTATTGTTCGAACTCACGAGCTTTCGAGTCGAGCACGATTATCACTATGTTCATTTAAATCGAGTTCGAGCTCGAATAGCTCATGGGAGGTTCGACTCGTTTACACCCCTACCCCGGTGTATATCCATATTGTTCTATCCTACTATTGTGACCTAGGTCTCGAGGATCATAGATGATAATTATATTACCTTAGATGGGTTTTCTATCACAACAACAACAAAAAAGAAAGATTTTGCTATTATAGTATTGAAGTCTGATAAAAAAAAAAAATTTAAGTTTGGATTATTTCTCGATTTATACGTTGTTATTTTTTTACATTGGCCATATAATCTTTTATGTATCGTTCCAATTTTAACAGGATGACTCTGAAGAGTCAAATTTTGATGAAATTCTTTGTTTTTTCTTTTCAAATATACTTTGTTTTCGAATTTATAATCTTTGTTTTGTATGACAGGTTACGTCTCTGTGGTGTTTTTAACTGCTTGAAGCTTATTTATAAAGTCCCCGAAGAAATTCAAATTTCAGTTATTTTCCCCCATGGCAGAAGGCTTGTTAGTTCTTCTTCTTTTTCTCTATCTTCTTCCTTCGGCTACCCCCAACAGCACTGAAATCCAAGCTCTTCTGCAATTCAAAAGCAAATTGAACGATCCTCTGAACCATCTCAAAAGCTGGAATTTCGATGAATCTCCCTGTGATTTTTTGGGGGTCACTTGTGATTCAAATACCGGCGAAGTGATTGGAATTTCGTTAAACGGCAAGAATATCTCCGGTCTGATCTCGCCGATTATCTGCAACATTTCTGGTCTAAATTCTCTAGATCTTGGAGATAATTCTATATCCGGTAATCTTCCTTCGGAGTTGGCTAGTTGCACCAATCTCAAATTATTGAATCTATCATTTAATAGTTTCACTGGCGATTTGCCCGATCTTTCAAGCTTTACAAATCTGCAAGTTTTAGACTTATCTTCCAATCAACTTACTGGAAATTTCCCGGTATGGCTCGACAAGTTGAAAATTCTTGATTCTCTGAGTCTTGCGCATAATGATTTCGACGAAGGGGAAATACCGGGTACTATCGGAAATCTGAAGAACTTGACAGTGCTGTTTTTAGCGGAGTGCAATTTCGTCGGGGAAATTCCTGTCTCGATTTTTGCACTTACAAAGCTCGAAACAATTGATTTCTCTATCAACCAACTTTCTGGAGATTTTCCTAAAGGAATATCGAATTTGCAAAATATTCTTAAGATTGAATTGTTCCAGAACAGATTCACAGGAGAACTCCATCCCGAAATCGGAAATCTTGTGAAGTTACAGGAGTTTGACATCTCTCGCAATCAAATGTCCGGGAAAATTCCCGAAGAACTCGGTAATCTGAAGAACTTGACATTAATTCAGCTTTTCAGGAACAATTTCCAGGGTGAACTGCCAAGAGGATTTGGAGTGCTCAAGAATCTGAAATATATCTCAATCTACGAAAACAACTTTTCCGGCGAGTTTCCGCAGGATTTTGGAAGATATTCACCACTTACCAGTATCGACATATCCGAGAACAATTTCTCGGGTCCTTTTCCAAAATTTTTGTGCCAGAGTAAAAGTCTGCAGAACTTGCTTGCCCTAGATAATAACTTCTCTGGTGAGTTTCCAGATACTTATGCAAGCTGCAAAACACTAGAAAGGTTCAGAATTAGTAATAATCGGTTTACCGGAAAACTTGCCGGAGGAATTTGGGGACTACCGGTCGCTGTAATTGTCGATTTTTCTTATAACGGTTTTACGGGAGAAATTTCTTCAGAAATAGGGAGTTCCGTGGCACTGAATCAACTTTGCATTCAGAGTAACAACTTTTCGGGTCATCTTCCGAGTGAGCTCGGTAAACTCTCCCAGTTACAGAAGTTATATGCATCAAATAATAAGTTTACGGGGAATTTACTTATCGAATTCGGGAACCTCAGTCAGTTAACATCTTTGCACTTAGAAGGAAATGAGTTTTCCGGACAGATTCCTTCTGAGCTCAGTAAGTGCAGTAAATTGGTCGAAATCGATCTTTCGCGAAATTTATTGAGCGGAGATATTCCGGAAAGTTTGTCCGAGCTATCTTCTTTGAATTCACTCAATCTATCATACAACTTCTTAACAGGATCAATTCCAGAGGGTTTACAATCATTAAAACTAAGTTCTATTGATTTTTCGAGGAATAAGCTTACAGGTTTACTACCCGCCGGTTTACTCATAATAGCAGGAGAAAATGCTTTCTTGGAGAACCCGGGTCTATGCATCGATAGAAGATCGAGGAATATGTTTAATGCGAATTTAGGCATTTGTGTCACAGAGCACGGGAACAAAAACCGATTAGAGAAGCGACTTTTGATTGTATCGGTTGTATTTTCGGCTATTATCATCTTTCTTGCTGGGTTATTCTTCGTAAATTACCGAAATTTAAGAAACGAGCAATCTCGTAAAGGCGGCATTGACATCGAAGATGGCGTGACGAAGACTTCAGATTGGAAGATGGAAACTTTTTATCCATCAGAACTAGTTGCAGAAGATATTATCAGTTTGAATGAGGGAAATGTGATTGGGAAGGGTAGTAGCAGTAAAGTTTACCGGTTAGATCTCAAGAATAACGGGACGGTTGCGGTGAAAAAGTTTCAGATGGGTAAAAATTTCGGTGAAGTTGTAAGATCTGAAATGGATATATTAGGAAAAATCAGGCACAGGAACATACTTAAGCTCTATGCTGGATTAACAAGCGACGATATCAATTTCCTCGTGTTCGAGTACATGCCAAAAGGCAACTTATTCCAAGCTCTCCGTAGGGAAATCAAGGAAGGGGTCCCGGAGTTGGACTGGAACCAACGGTATAAGATCGCCTTGGGGTCAGCAAAAGGGCTGATGTATCTTCACCATGACTGTTCGCCGGCCGTTATTCATAGGGATATAAAATCTACAAACATTTTGCTAGATGAGGATTACGAAGCGAAGATTGCTGATTTCGGTATTGCAAAATTTGCGGAAGTGTCGGATATGAGTTGTTTCGCTGGAACACATGGTTATATAGCTCCTGGTATTTTCTTAATATATATATATAGCCATATTTTATCCTTAATATGTCCATGGATTATCATGATTGATTTTTAGAAGCAGAATGATTAAAATCCTAGAATTAGAGAAGAATTTTATCAGTAGTCTCTTTTTTTTTAAGAAAATTATTCTCATTATTCTTATGAGATGATTAAAAAATGTTATGGATGACATGATTAGAAGATTGTTTTTGATACTGGCAAATTGAAAAAAGTTGGATTCTACTAATGAATTTCTCTTCCAGAGCTTGCATATTCCTTGAAGGTGACGGAGAAGAGCGATGTGTACAGTTTCGGAGTTGTGTTGCTCGAACTAGTCACCGGCCGGGCTCCAATTGACCCTGAATATGGCGAAGGAAAAGATATCGTCTACTGGGTGTCGTCTAATCTTAATGGATCAGAATCAACGGACATTCTTGATCGCAGAATCTTGCGATGCGCGGAGGATGAGATGATGAAGGTGTTGAAGATTGCAAGGCTATGCACAACAACATTGCCGACTCTGAGGCCCACGATGCGCGAGGTCGTTAATATGCTCACTGATTCTGATGCTTGCTCATGGAGCTCAAGGAGGAAGTTTAATGGCCACAACTAAGTCATGATCTTTTTAAAAAAAAAGAAAAAAAAAGTCATGAAGTTATCTTGTTTGAGGCAGATCTTGAAGAATTTCTTTGAACTAATTAGTACATATGGATGCTATGTGTTTATCTATAGTTTTTTTTTTAATCATTTTGGACATTATATAGATTTTATTTTTTATCTATGAATTTTTCTTGATTTGTTGCAAACTCTTGTTAATGCAGTCCTTTTTTTTTTAATTGTTTAGCGAAAAATTTATTTTATTCGATTAATTGGCTTTCATCAAAATCTGCATAATCTACCTTGTCTCTCATGACCATCACCAGTGACATCTTCTTGTTCTACTACAATTTCCTTCTCAGCATGATAAGTTTCCTCTTTTGGGAATTGTTTTTAAATATACGAAAAATATCATGAAATTTCAGAGGAGGTAAAGAGGTGGCCTACGCAGTGGTAGTTTATGCTCCACCAATTAAAAAAAGACTTTTGATTTTTTATTTATTTTTTTAAAGAAATATGATAGTTATGGTAGTCTGTGCTAATATATAGGCTTTTTTTAAAAAAAAATTGAATATGAAAAAATATTTATGTACTATTTTTATATTCAGATTTTTTTAAAAAAAATGTTCTTAAGTATATACCATGAAGCTCCAAAGTTTTTTTAATCAGTAAAAAGTTCAAGAGCCTTAAACCACATATTTAGATATATGTTTTTGAAAAATATGAAATTTGTAGAGACTATCAAAATTCGTTTTTTTTTTGGTAATCAAAAATTTTTTCAAAACATATTTATGCATACGTATTTTAGCTTGATTGAGTAATTATCAGGAAAAAAAATATGAATTCATTTTAAAGAGGGTGAAAAAACAAAGGCTGATATATAAATACTCCAATTAAGATATATGAGTTAATAATATACTGACACAATCGTAAATTAGAACCTCAAACTTGAGGAACAAAAATTTGATGCTAGATAGAAAGAATTTCAGAGCTTTTATCTATTCGCTGCGACATCCCGCTACCTTCCACAAGAGTCTCAAGAAGGAATCAAATATTGTGGATGAAACTACATAAAAAAAAAAAAAAAAAAAAAAAAAAAAAAAAAAAATCATTCTAGAAAACTACATTCACTTCTAGAGTTATCCAAAAATCAACGCAAAGCCAAATTTACACACTACTACTTGGTTTAAAACAGAGAAACCTACTTGATTATAATTTCCTCACAAAAATGACAAAAATAGTGAAACACATCATAATTTTCGGTCTTTGTTTTATATATATAATTTTTAAGACAGTATTATACATCACATACATCATTACTATACATCACAAATATAATTTTTAAAGATAGTACTATACATCGCATACAATATTAAGCACACACATCAATACAACAACAACAACTATCCAATCAAATCCCGTCACGACGGGATTTGAAGATGATAGATATACGCAATCATATTTCATATGACCCTCGGCCCTGATACATACATCAATATACTAGAATACACACCCAAGGGATAGAAGCAACCGAAGCAAATTGTTTCTTCGTCTTGCAACAGTAAAATCCTTAGAGAGGGATAGGATGATTTAGGAGCAATGTAACATGATCTTTCAAAGCATAGCTTTCGGTGTATCGATCGATCCCCCTATAGAAAGTCTCCATGGCGCGCACAAGATTTAATAATATTTCAAGCAGAGCCTTCGGTATGAGGCTTCGACGAATGTACTCCTGATTAAAGACTTCCCATATATCTTCTACCATCACCAGTAGGTTTTCTATGGCAACCTCAGTACTGGAATTGTGTTCCTTCATGTAGCATTGCACTGCTGTGGTGACATGCTTTCTCTTCAGTTCCTTCTGTAAATTTTTTTTTTTTTTTTTTTTTTTTTGAATTAACAAAAAGTTGAGAGTTAATATGAGTTTGTATTTGGATATAGAAATATCAATAACAAAAAGTATAAAAGAGTGAAGGATCAGTACAGGTCTTTTCTTGGTACAAGAAGCTATAAAGGTGTATATAAAATAATATAAACATCAAATTGATTTGAGTGTATAATACTGAATTATCTTTTGTTTTTGAAGTAACATGTCAAAACCTTTCCAACGACATATACGCCAGATTATTTCGCTCAACACCATTTTCTAACCAAGCCTACAACCGCATTAGAGCTGTATCTGGTCAGAAAGTAAATATCCGGCCAGAGGTCCTATTTGAACTAGATATATTTAGCAAAGTCATCTTAAAAATGCGAAATTGTCTGTTCTCTGTTTTAGGGTATCTGTAGAGAACAAACCCACAACCTATGCTTTCTGAGGCGCAAGCTACGCCACTCGACTTACGGACAAGAGGCAAAGGTACTGGCTGACCCTCAGAAAAGGGTTTTATTTTTGGAGGTAACGAGACACTATATTATTTTACCGGTCAGCGTTATCTAACTAAGTCCTTCACACCATGAAAGGTGTTTTTAAAAACCACCAATTGGGACTCATTGTATGTTACAGGGTATATAGTCAGTTACTTGACTTACCTCATAACTTACAATGTCATCTAGGATCCGACAATGTGATTGCATTGCGAGGATAATTTTTGAAGTGCTTGTCATCCACTCTAGTATCGCGGGGGTGGCCGCTTCTCCGTCGCATAGAAAGGCAGCACAAGCTATACATTTGTATAGCGTCGCGATACCTCTAACGTGGAGATATTCTTCCAATGGTGGAACAAAATTATCATCTCTCCATTTGCTTTCCTCATGCTGCATCATGAATCCTTGTTTTAACTGCCAAGCGAAAAAGAAAAAAAGGTTAGAGACTTTATTTGCAAAGTCGAGAAATTATGTAGTATTATTTAACTTGGAACTTTACGGCGTCTTTGAGGTAACTCGTGTAGTTGTATTTCCCGTTGCTAGCCAGTTTCTTCTCGATATCGTTAATTAGATCATTGAGTGCAAGAAATGGCAGCTTCAGGTGATCTTCTAAGTTATTTGCAGCTTCCACATCCCATCTGTAAAACAAATTTAAGCGTCAGTTTACTTTGCGTGGAATTGGGAGCAACCGAGTGAACTGGAAAGTGATATCTCACTTTCTCTGCTATATGCATGATAATATAGTTAAGAATATCCCAACTTCTTCTGCAAAGGGAAAAAAAAAGGGTTAGCAAGTCTAATACCTTTGGATCACATCGGTGAATAATATAAGCTCCTGACTTGTGGCGTACACGTCATAAATATCATCCATGAAGGAGAGCAGGTTAATGAATTTTGCTATCATCAATCTGCAAGATGAATGTTTGGGCTCATAGTATATCCCTAGTGCCCAAATATAGCATTCCACGGATCTGTCCCTGGCGAACTTTAACTTTACGCCTATCCCGCTTTCTTTATAATGCCTAACATTAATCCATAAAAAGCTCACTTAACATTTATATATGTATCAAACAGAAACCAAAGTTTATATATGAAGGATGACTAACATAGAGACAGTTCCAATCTCTTCTCTGTGAAGCAATTGCAGTATATGAAAATCAAACTTTGCGAGTTCTAATACTGGATCGTGTCGTGATGCAGTATCATTTTCGTAGAATGAGATGTAGTGTCTTGCGTCCAACCTCCTCATCCTTCTATGCGGAGTTCTCTCCAGTGAATACTTCACTCGCTTGGCGACAGATGGCTCGAGGCGAGGTAGCATTAAGTTGAGGTTGTGTCTTGCAAAATTTTTAGCCTTATCCAAAATCTCCTCTCCTGGCATGCTAAGATAGGATGCCTCATACAAGGCCAACAATCCTCTTACATCAGAGCTCAAGCTATCTTTAAAATTTCCATTTTCATCCTTGAATTTGTCAAAAACACCTGTTTTATCAACATGTTATATTCTTTAATACCATGCGAATAGACGAGTTATTCTTTAAACAAATGTGCTATATATGCACCTCTAACTTTTATCTCTAAGTTTGTCTCTAGACAGACTAGACGGTATTGTTAGCATATTAGGTCAAACCTAATATGTGCAAGCATCTAAAAAAAATTCATGAGGGATAGCGTTGCAAACCGTGTGGGCCTGAGCCGGCCAGCACAGTGCTAAATGCGGGGCGGGCCGGCTCGGCTCGCCGGCGGCCCGCCGAGCCAGCCGAAATTAAAAAAAAAATAGTATATGCCTGTGCGGGCTGGTTTCCCCAGCCCGGCACGCGCGGCCGGCGATGCGGGCCGGCCCGCCGGCCGCACGGGGCGGGCCAGCCTACGGCCTAGCTAGCCGAGCTGCGGTACGAGCCGCGGGCCGCGAGCTTTTGTTGCATCTCTAGTGAGGGACCAAGGCATAGAGATCGCCGGAGTCACTCCAACATTCATTAGCATGAGCAAGCAACTATTCGCTTCCTCATGGTAGAACTCACTCTTATGACCTCTTTTACCTTCAGATTTGATGATTTGGTAGATCCTCGATTGACAGTCGATAGAATGAAAGTAGAGATTAATTTAGAGATAAATGCTAGAGATGTATAGTTTATCCAAATGTATGCTTTGTAATATTAGAGTTCTTACTGGTTGCAACAATGCAACGATTCTGCCTAAGGAGCAAAAATCTCAGTGCAATCATGTAAAGATCATCCACGTCATCTTCAGATGCCATGTTGTTGTTGATGATTTCTAATGCTTCAGCTATCTCTTCCTCAAAGTGATAGTCTACTCCTGACCGGTGAAGTGCGTAAATCAGCTCCATTTTTTGCAGAAGATCATCTGGTTGCCCTAGCAATTTCTTAATTTGTTGGATCAACTCATCAACCCTTTCTTTAATTCCATCACCAGATATATTCTGCATACACGTACGTACTACTTTAGTGTGTGTATATATATATATATATATATAATATATATTATATATATGCAAAACAATACGATATTAAAAGGAATAATGTCAAAAAAAAAATACTTTTCAAAACTCGTATAAATAACTTCATGTCTTTTCAACTTTTTTCTAAAAAAGCCTAGTCGGATAATCCAAGGTGTTATAGACAAGTAGTTCAGTATTCTAAAAAGTAGTGTTACAAGGCTAGATTGTAGTATTTTGGCCGAAATATTCCGGACGAGCAAACAAAGTGTTACGAACGAGCTAAAAAAGTGTTATGGTGAGTAAAAAAGAAGTATATGAAAGCTAAATTAGTATTTTTATTTCAAAGTTTGATTTATTCAAGCTAAAAGCATGATTTTGTTTTATAAAACTCCAAATTAAAATTTATTGGAAGTAAAGGGACAATACTGGTTTTGTTTCTGAATAATTTTTGATGAAGTAATCTCCCCAAATGTCAGGATGGAAATCTGCAGATTGTCGACCACCTGCGGACGGCTCTGATGGCTGTGAAGGCAAACGTGTTGGCGACATTCTCTTTATATTTTATCTGTTTCTATGACAACTAGATCTATGTGATCATGCTTTTCTGTTGTTGTTCTAATGCCTGTGGGAATTACATATTTATAGGCTCAACTTCGAGAAATTTTTATAATCTTTTTTTGAGATTATCTCGGTGGAACTCCTAATACGAGTGTACGCCCTCCTAGGGACCTCAAAATCGCGAAAAATCCCCCACGTGTTGGGATCTAAATACAGGTCTTCTATAAATAGAGGCTCCTGCATCGGAAAATTCTGCAGGGGATTTCATCACATACAGCCTCGAACCCGAATGATGACACTTCTTGAGGCGCCTCCCAACCGATCGAGTTAGCCGCGCTCGGCAAAAAAATTTATAATGTTCCAGGTTCAATTTGATTACTTACTTACACCAAACTTATGTTTTAAATTTTTTGAGGTCTGTGACTGGAAACGGAGCAGTACGTTAGTCCTTTCTAACTCACGTTTGCTGAGATTCAAACTCCTGACCTGCACCTTGTGAGAGGTTGACAGCGGTCGTCACTCACCATCCAATTTTGCTAACGAACTAAGCCAACGCTGGTAGGTTTACACCATACTTATTAAAACCAGTAATTAGATGTACTCTTTAAAAGAAAAAAAAAAATTACAAAGTTGTCAACATAAACTACATATTTATTGGCGCACGTTCCATGCATGCGTTATGCTCACACTTGGACTAGAATCTCTAGTCTCTTTCCAAAATCTCTAGTTTATGTTATGTTACTTAACGTAGATTTAGAATCTTCTCTATTTAACTCCACGTATTGTCAACTGGATGGTGCATTGCCTGAAACTAAAATGATTCAAAGATGCATAATTTTATAAATTTCAACCACTTATATACTAAAAGGATTATTTTATCAGATTGCATGTTAAACTATATGAAATCCACTACTGGATTAACATCAGTCAATGTCATTTTTTATCGCGCGGGTGGCAACCGGTTAATTGTTGAACGTTGACGGCAGCTCGAAGGTGATCACCGGAGAAGATGACGGAGACTCGAAGAAGAGGGGAGACACTGGATTTTAATTTAGTTGGAAAACCCGAAGTCGAGCCCGGATAGAAAAACCACGTGCCGACGTCGAAAGGATCGCCCGCGGTCAAATTTGTATTGAAGATCACCGGAGAAAATGAATGTTTACAAAGTTGCTTCTTTTCTCTTTTTCTCTCTCTCGGGTGTTATGCACAGATTGTTGAGTAATTTTTTCTAACCCCCTTACAAGTTTCCATGCCCCTTATTTATAGAAGAAATCTCCGATCATGGACGGCCAAGATGACTTCGATCCGACGGCTCGGATCGCGCCACTTCGGTGAGTTCCCTTGGATGAGTCGGTGCTGACTGCGGCCGCTAGTGGGCATGTAATACCTAGTGGGCTAGGTCAAATAGCCCACAATACTGTAGCGGTATTAATGGCAGCAGCTCACGTGGCCTGATCCAATATTTATGAGGCGCATTGAATGCTGTCGGTGATGTCCTGTCGGGGCCGAGCTCCAACTATACTGAGTTCGAGCTCGCCTTCGCTCAGGTCTTCCCAAGGTCATATCTGGTCTCTCCAGGAGAGAGTGTACTCTCTCCTGAGATCTTCCTTACCACTCTTCGCTGGTCTCCAAGGTAGCCAGTCGTCGTAGCCGAGGCGCGATCACTTGCTGGGACCGAGCTTTGGTCCCGCCGAGCCAGTGTTCGAACTGTCCACCACGTGTCATCCGAATTCTAAGTAGTATCAATTTTAATATATTGTTAAATTTTTAAATAAATACTTTGAAATATGCCAAATAAATCTACAAGTAGCTAAATAATAAACTTTAACTATGATTTACGCGCGTCTCTTTGACATGTTTCAAAATACATCCTAAAAAGTTAAAATTTAAATAATAGCATGTATCATTTTAATATTCATCAAAGAATATCCTAATAGATGTTAGGAAGCATGACCGCGCGCACTCCGAATCTCGACCCTTGCGAGTTTATGTCACCTTTGGTGGCTTTTATTCTTTTAGAAACTACTTTTCATCTAATCCTATTCTTCTTCTACCCATTTGGCGAAAAGTCTTGCCTACGCCGTGCCATATCTCAATTTTATGCGATTTCTTATTAAAATAACTTATTTAGCTACACTTTCATATTTGTTACTATTACTGTTCTAGGCAGATTTGAGTGAATAGGCCAACTATATTTAGGAAATCAATTATGTGTCCAAAAAAAACTATTGATCATTAAAAAAAGAAATGAAAAAATGGAAAAAAAAAAAAAAAAAAAAGAAAAAAAAAAAAAAAAAAAAAAAAGGAAGTGGCGGAAAATGATTTTCCTCTAACTTGTTTGGATAATGGGAAAAAAGCATGTAAAAAAAATTGAAAAATAATAAAATATAAATTTGGATTGTAAAATGACCAATTTATCCACGTATTTATAATATGTGGCTAAATAAATAGGGATGAATTTGTAAACATAATAGATTGGAATAATTGCATATAAAGCCTCCCAAAGTTTACGTCTTATATTTCAGCCCCCAAAAATGCGTTTCTGCACTGAGCGCCGCTACGTCGCGCGTTTTTATATTTTCGGGGGCTGGAACGTAACGTATGGTTGATGAAAGATGTTTACTTCATTTTTTTTTTAATTGTTTCATGTATCCAAAGTGCCGAATATTGTTTACTTTGTCTATTGGCAATTACTTTTGTTGGATGTTTTCTGAGTATCTCTTGAAGGTTTCGAAAACTATTATTGCCTTTTGCCATCTTTCTTTTCCAGAAAATTTAATTATTTGTGCCTATTCTTACAGTTAATTTATTTAGGGTTTTATTGATTCCATTATATCGATGTAATTTTCATGACTTGAATGTTACCATAGAGTTCCTAATCTTCCTCATTTTTTTCCTATTTGGATCAATGTTGTTTGATATTTTTTAGCCATTCATTATGATTCTTACATCTCCAATGCTATTATGTAGTATTAGATATTTCTGATGCTGCCGCACTATACGGTAGTTCAGCAGATCGCAGATAAAAGTGGGTTGGAGAGTAAGCAACTCCACCATGGAAGTGAGCGGTCCGCATGGCCTATGTCGGGAGTTACATCACTTTCCGCCGGTTATCGGCATAGCACGTACTGAAAAATTATATATATAATTTCTTAAATTAGTGTAGGTTTTCTACTTCTTTTATTAATAACAAAACATATATCGACACGGTCGAGACGGCACCATCGGCTCGATGGCACATATCGGAATCTGAGTTTATCGAAATTCAGGTCAGCTCGGCATTGAAAACCTTGAATCAAGGATAATGATCTTTCTAGCTGTGCTGCACTCTAATGTTTGCATGAGACACAAATCCTATGGGGATAAGCCTAGTGACACTTCAACTCTCGGGATTGGTAATGTTCGACGCAATCCGTAAGAGACCGGATTGGAGGGAGAAGTTGTAGGCCATAAGCCAGAGGAGCATGAAATGAAGAGACCTTTAACAATGCTTCAGAGCTTACAGAGTTTGATGATATTGACAACTTCAGCCTTGAGGAGAAGAAATCAAAAACTTGCCTTCCTAAAATCAGAGAAAATCGAAAGGATGACAGGCTCGGCTTGGAATAATAAGTAAAAATGGTATTGAAAAGAACGAATATGTGGAAGTTATGAAGCATAACCAGATATAGTTAGCGGGTGCTGAAATCTAAATGTAGACAATTTTTTTAAATGATTATATTTATTTCTGCTACGTACTGATTTATCTTTTTTTCTTTTTAAAGATTCGAAGACCGATAGTTTTATAAATTTCAAGCACTTTCACGCGTGATTTACAATAAGAACTATAAGAAATCTAGTACTGGATTAAACATGAGTCAATATCATTTGCAACTTATTCACAAAACTAAGAAAAAAAAGTACTGATTGCTTGTGAATTACTAGGTCCTACAAATTAACCTCCCATAGTAACTTCATAAACTCATCAGCATTTGTTTATTAATTTGTCCTCATAGCTAGCAGGGGCGTCTAGCAGGTATTCCCCAAAAAAAAAAAAAAAAAAAAAAAAAAAAAAAAGCCAAATATACACATAGGCCGCGGGCTAACCTGCACAGCTAAACCGTGTAGATCAGTCGGTTAAAATCAGCCTGTCGGTCACGTGCGAGCCAAACCGACCTACGGACCGCCGACGTAAGTCAGCTCGGTAGCTTTTTTTTTGTTGGACAACAGGAGCTAGCGTACAGGCAGGCCATTGCCAGACCCCTGCTTGTGCCTGTGCACAGGCAACTAGCCCAACGGCCTCTTTTTTTTTTTTTAAACAGCGCGCCGTGTGAGCCAGTCGGCCCGTATGAGCGCTAGCTTGGTGGGCCACCAGACTGAGCCGAGCTAATATTCGGTATTGCACGGACAGTACGGTCTGGGCCCACGGCAGAAGTACTGGCAGAGTCCGGCCGTACTTCTTGTATCTCTACTGGCCGGTCTTAGGAAGTCCGACCGGCGAGTTCGATGCTCGCCATCTCACATTGCAATAAATAAGACCATGCCAATGGTAGTATTACTTCATGTATAGTTTTTGAGGTGAACAACGTCAGGATAAACGAATAAAAGAACCACGCTACCAAACCAACAACACGCATGACGCCCTAAATTAAATATTGGAGGAGTTTGCAGTGTCTTTTTTTAAAAAAATATTTTTATCATTATTCATCTAAATATGTAAAATCTAGTACTTAAATCTCCAACGTTTTGCACCAACAAAGCATGGATACAGAACCACGACAAGATATGGATACGAAATATAATAAATTAGTTTTACACCCGTACGATGCACAATTATAAGTTATATATAAATAATAACGTTAAAAATTTTAATTCTCCATTTTTTTATATATTTTTAATTTCATACAAAATTTATTTTTATTAAAAATATTATACTTTATTCGCAACCTAATATTAGAGTAAGAAGAAATGTCAAATATTATACACAAAATTAGTCAATTGACGATAAATGGTAATATGTATATGATTAAAAAAATTTTATACATAATAAAAGATTTATTTTAAAAATTAATATTACATAATAAATAATATATAAAATAATTACTTTTATACTAAAATTTATAATGTATTTAGATTATTTTATAAATATTATTTTATTTAAATATTTAATTATAATATTAGATCTTTCATATTCTTCAAATAAATTATATGACCTTATAAATTTCTATCATTTAGTATACATGCCACATGGCTTGTTTAGAATAAAGCAAATGTCACATGACACACCAAAGATTATTCAAAATGCCACGTGGCATAACGACTTTTATCACCCAGTTATTATATATATATATATATATATTAATAAAAAAATAGTATGATGCGGATACGTTCGGTCGGTAATAAAAATATAAATAATTTGTGTGATTTATAATTTTAATATTTATAAAAGAATATTTTAAAATAGATATTTTAGGATATAAAAAATAATGGATTTTAATATAATGGCTTATTTGTAACACATTATTCAATGGCGGGCTGAAATGCAAGTCTATGAGATAAATTAGGTTTGAGTATACGGTCGTAATAAATAAACTTACAATACAATTGGTTTATATTAGTTCACCTATCAATCCAGACTTTTACGGACGCGGCTCCCCTGATGCAGCAGCATCAGGGTGTAGGAAATTCCGGGAATCCCAGCCGTCCGTTATATATTTTACGGATCTCGAGATATCGTATAAAATTTTATCCGCTTATTTGACCTACTTTTAAGCATTTTCTGGAGAAACTCTAAACTACAAAATTGTAGAGTTTGATGAGATCTACAAATTTGTAGTTAAAATTTTTTCAAAAAAATGCCAAATATGATGTCAAAAAGATGATCTAAGTTTTGGCATCATCTTTTTGGCATCATATTTGGTATTTTTTTGAAAAAAATTTAACTACAAATTTGTAGATCTCATCAAAATCTACAATTTTGTAGTTTAGAGTTTTTCCAAAAAATACTTAAAAATAAGTCAAATAAGCGGACAAAAATTTTATACGATATCTCGAGATCCGTAAAATATATAACGGACGGCTGGGATTTCCGAATTCCCTACACCCTGATGCTACTGCAGAGGAGCCGCGTCCGACTTTTACCCTGCACATATCCCGAGGTCCATACTACCTTTAATAAAGTACATGTAGAAATTCTTGTGCTTTTACTATCCGAAGGCTCATACCAGTTTTTCTAGACGTCATGGTTACAACTTTACTAATTCCAACTTTTTCTAAGAAAAAAAAATTATTAATTTTGTTTATTCCTAGTTTATTTGCAAAATTTTATAATAAAAGGAAAATGTTCAATCAATGACCTTTTTTGCAAGTATTTTTTTATTGGAAAATATTATATCTGCTCTCTATTATAAAAATCTTATGTATTAGTCCACGTCGGATTCAACGTGCCAATTTTGCTCTTCTTTATTATGTCGGTTGCCGCTTCAATTTGCTCTATTGCCAAAAATATTTTATATCAATGTCAAATATTTGTTCAGTCCGATTTCTTCTTTGTAAAATTTGAATGACAATGATTCTTCCATACAATTATTGTTCATAAATTATACTAAACAATGGACATCTTACCTTTGCAACAGAACTAATTTATGTAGATTGGATATGGAACTATATATATATATATATATATATAATATATTATATTAATATTATTGCATCATGTGTTAATATAAATTTCAGATATATCATAGGATATTTGATTTTATTCAATAAAAAATACGCCATATTGTTGTAATTGATGACAACATAAAAAATCATGTTATTTAATCAAAATCTTTGAAAGATTGAAAATTAAAATTAGTCAAAATATAATACTTTAATGAATAATAATTTTATTTAAAAATAATTGGATATTTAATATGAAATTAATTTGCTAAAAATGCCTGAGCCCAAAATGTGTTTTATTTGTTACATTTGGATGTTGTTGGCAGCTGCTCTACTAGATTAATAAAGTACTGAGTTAAATCTTTTCTCTTTCATATCGACTTCAATCATTTTCTTAATTGATCTTGGACTTTTTTTTGAAACATTAATATTATATTTTAAGACTAGGAAAAACATGTAAAATCACTCATTGAAATGCATGGAACAAAATACTAATTATCAAATTATGCAATTGATTTTAGCGACGGATCGAATTATTAATTTATTAACAGATTGGATTGCAATATTCGGATTCTGGATGGCCAACTCGAGTTGCCAGAATGTTGAACCGAACCGAAACTGATTCGTATACCGAAGTTGCCACCCCCATAAAAAAACCAAAAAAAAAAACAAAAACAAAAACCTTTCATCAGCTGTCCAGTAGTTTGAACTTTGAAAGTCCTCCAAATTCGGAACCAGATGCCACTGAATCAGCCATAACTTATTATGTAGGATAAATCTAAAGTATTTTTAAATTAGTAATTTTAAGAACTTTTGAATTTAAAAAAAAAAAAGTATTTAGTATGTATCACAACATTCACATTTCAAATTTTTTGAAAATATTTTAAAATAATTGTTTTGGAACTATAAACTTGTAATAGGTTTTAAAAAGTAATTTGAAATTTAACACTACTTTGGAGCCCAAACATAACTATTCTACATTTTCTTTTAAAGAAAAACATTGAATATTAAATTATTATGACGATTGAAATTTATTTTTATATATTTAAAATTGAAAAAACAATCTTGGGGTCTCGTAGTAAAGTGCAGCGGCTCCAATCAAGAAACATAATTATTGTTATTTTTCTTAGTATTATTCATGATCACTAATCACTAGCACCTAGGAAGTATGTAGCCTTTGTAGAGAGAAACAGCAATAAAATAGAAATGTCTACTCTTCGAGATGTCTTTGAAATCTTGACAGAATTTCCGAAAATTTAACACGCGAGAATCTGATTCCCGCGTTTGGTTCGTCAAAACCATGGGAAATTGGAAATGCAGCATTCCTATGGATGCAACATTCCCACAAATGAAGTAATCAAGATTCCCATAGGAGGGGGTGAGTATCTTGATTCCCTACAAGATTACCTACAAGATTACTTTTTTGTTTCCAGAAGTGCCCCTAATTTTATTCAAATATTTCATTGAAAAAAAATTCTAATACCCAGCCGTTCTCTAATTTCTTCTTCTTTCTTCAGCGCTCCTTTCTTCTCCGTTTGTTGAAAAGCAAGATATGTCTATATAGTGATGCCGTTCTCTAATTTTGATTTATTTATGTTATTTTTGAATTTCTTATATGAGTTGTAATTGATAGACATGAAGTTATAACTATTTTTGTAGTTATTTTTACAGTGGATTTATAATAGATTATGTTCTTACTGGATTAAACCATATTTCAGAAAATGTGCATGTTATTTTACTATATTTTATTTAATTTTTGAAGGGAATATTTGGGTAAAATTCTACCACATTCCAAGGAATATTATAAACAAACCAAACGAAGGAAAGTAGCATTTCCAGGAATTTAAACAATTTGAAACAACAAACCAAACGAAGGAATATAGTATTCCTGGGAATGTAATTCCTGAGAATCTAGATTACTGATAATATAACATTCCTGGAATTTTACATAACCATGAACCAAACGCAAGTCTTATTGAAAAGAATTTAATTTGTTGTGTTTTACCAAATTTGGTTTATTAATTATTGTTTCTGAAATTAAATTGTTAATCTAAGCCTAAAATTCCTACATAAAAGAGCCTCTAGTAATTAATTAAACAATCTTATGCCATACCCATAGGTCTAGCAATATAATGTCTAATTCATAAATTACATGTCGCATATTCGTATCACACGAATAACCCAAAAATGAAAAACTAACAATTCCTTAAGTTTTTTACTAAAGTTGCTAATATGGTGGCCAGACAGGACGTCAGTACTGTACGTCTAGTTCGGGATACACAACAGATCGGAGTTTTACTTTATAACCGCGATTCGTCCTAATGCGGGCTAATAGATCATGTTAGAAAATAGTGTCAGCATCGGAGGTTGGTGCACCGAAAAAATTATCTCATTATCTAAAAAAAATTAATTTGAACAATCTTTTATACAAAATTTAAAAAAAAAAAAAAAAAAGAAAAAGAAAAAGAATGGGAGGTGTTTGCGCTCGGCCACTTTGTACCCATATTCAGTTGGTTAAACCGCTTCCACATCGGGCTTTTGCCCTAAATTTGGGCTAAAGCTCGGCCCTAAAAGGCAATATTTTAAGACCCAAAAACTTAGCACATATATTTCATATAAAACGAGCCCCGTCCCGCTTAAAAGTGAATTAAAAAAGCTGAACTTGATCATTCATAACAACAATAACCACTTCTCCTCATATTAGGAACAATAGACATTAATTCCTGAGAAATCTGAAATTTTCAATGGCTTCATTGCAATAAATAGCATATTATATCAGAAAAATAAATAATTTTAACAGCTCTTCTCTGAGCCATGAACAACTTTCGAGAGTAATTGAAGTTGCTAATGCTAAATACGCGTCGCAGACAAATGCGTCTTGTTTACTGCTGCTTCTACATGTTCCTGCAAAATTGGTAAAGATCAGATCGCAAGATAGAATCTAATAAATCTATTTGTCATTTCGACAAATATGAAAATTGGAATCCTTTCTTGTTAACTTCACTGATTACTTGTATGAACTTCTATTTTCAGCAAAAAAAAATGTTTTTCAAATTGTTCCACAGTTTCAGTTCTATGTTTAACAAGGTTTTCTATGCCGAACCGAGCCGAATTTCGGTAAACTCAGATTCCAGTACGTGCCGACCGTGCCGATACATATTTATTTGTTATTTAAAAAAAAAATTAATTAAAAATTCAAATATAAAATCTTTTAACACGTGCCGTGCCGTACTGGAACAGGCACGTGTCGTCCGGCACCGAAAACCATGATGTTTAACTAGCCTCTAATATTATGAAAGTAAAAGAGTTTATGTTAAAATACTAATAAAATTTTTTTTAAAAAAACGATCATAGAAAACAAGTAATGATCTTGAGAGTTGGTACGTACCACTGAAAGATCAATAGCATAGGCTTGTTCTCCCAAATGCTGCAACAACGGTTGTTTATTTCTTTTGGCTCGGAGCGATTTCTCCCTCTTCTCATAGAAGCCAAAATCATCTAATATGGACGATCGCACAGGATATTCCTTAAATATGTTCAGCATTCTCACGCCTTGTGGCAACAAAATCTGCGAGTCCATCAGTAACTGTTAACATAGTTAAAATGAAGACATCTATCTCTAAAGAACGTAGAAGTTGTACCTCCTGGGTGTCCCTGCTAAAGGTAACAGATTCATTGCCATTGTTTTCGAGGATGATACGGGAAAATAATCTGTTAGGAATATCTTTAATAATGTGCCATTTAATCGGGAAAAAACCATTCCAGTAGTCTTGCTGCCAAAAAACCATGTTTTTCTTAAAATCAACTGGACCAAGCATCTCAGCCACCCCAACAAATTGCCCGCTTGCATTTACCTGAAAATAAAAATAAAAATAAAAAGGGTATGTGTCAGAATATTAGATAAAGGATACAACTTTACTACTAATACAAAGAACACAAAGTAAATAGAGCTTGTGTTGCTCTATAAATGGCATAACCAGATTAATTCCTAAACTAAAATAAACAGTATACTGAATTTAAAATTAAAACTATGATGTATCAAAAACAAATACAGGAACACCTCCAACTTCCAAGTCTTCTTGCTGCCAAAAAGTCGATTAGGATTATAATAACTAAGAACACATGTCTAATTAATGTGCTACACCAACATCCAGGAACAGATTTCCCTTCCAAGAATCCCAGTATTAAGTATACGACTTTAGATAATAAAGTTTTAATAGAGAAATAATAATCATGCATTTAGGCCTGAAGCTGCTATAAAATAAAACTAACAAATAAAACTTTCGAAGTCCAAAATTTTAGGCAACGAAAATTTCAGGAAAATAGAAGATTATTAAGAAAAGTTACCGAGAAGAATAGGAAGATGGGATATTTTGAACCCATCTTCTTAGACTTCTGCTCTGCATCCCAGTAAGCAGCATCTAACTTCCTATTTCCCATCTGCGTGCTAGACCACACATTATATTTAATACTTTTGTGAATGTCTTCTTCGCTGAAAGACTTTATCATGTAAAACTTTGCATCTTCATATCTAATCTGGAAATCTGCTTTATTGAATTGATCTCTTCTGATCAGAAGATCCAAATTCTCCAATTCATAACCTGATTTAACGCATTCATACGACCTGTTGGACCGAGGACCACAAAGTAATTCACGTGAAACATCACTCTTCCCTTGCAAATTACGCCTATCACTTAAATTTGAGGAACAATTTCCAAATGTCGAACCGGCATTTCTCCTATATGCTGACGAAACTCTTCCTGAGCTATGGCATTTTGCTGATGCAACTTCTTGGCCCTGAAACCAATTACCCATGATATTAGTTTAACGCTTAATAACACCTCTACCAGATATCTTTTTTTTTCATTGGAGAAAAAGATAATTTGTCCTTACTTTCTAAAAGCTTGAAGCTACATTCACTCATCCAAGCAGAACCAGTCATTGTTTTAAAAACTATATGTAAATGGACCAGTAATTCCATATGATCACAATCTACGCAAATGAGAATTTTTTTGCACAAGTTGTATTACGTATCCAATTTTCTGATCTAACGACTGCAAATTCACAAATGTGCCTCTTCATGGGAAGGACAAGTAGAAACTAAAAGTACTCACTCTATGTTGAGGACTCATTGATTGGCTAGATGAGTTAGATAGGGAACTAGCCAGACTTCCTTTCGCTTCTCGTGCCATCAGAGAGGCTTTAGCATCACTTCTAACACCTGTACTTATAGTACTCGAGCCCTTATAATTAACTGAAGCACAGGAAGAACGCTCCGAATGACACTGAACCGATGCACCTTGTAAACCTCTATCTGTTAAGTTTGACTCATGCGAACACCCAGTTTTTGAATGTGACATTGAGGTGGAGGAAGAGTGAGGACAGGATCTCAAACGGCAGTCTAATTACTGCCTGGAGCACCTGCAGTCACACAAGCCGGTTGTAAATCGAGTATTGTTCTGTTGCAAAACCAAATGGAATATGCAGATCAACAGCAGAAAACAAAAACTTCCATGAATAGAAAATTTTGCTATACAGCAAAGCTATTTATCATAGTAGTGCCAAGGCAGGCCAAATATCTCACCAACAAATTGCAGTCCTTAAGGCTTAAGTAATACCCAATGCAATAATTACTAAATGACTCAATATAATGAAATTGATTTTTTTTTTTTTTTTTTGAGATAACGATGCAAAACCTCCTTGCGACAAACACCTGATTATTTCATTGGACACAATTTCCTAACCACAACATTAGGTGAGTAAAATCACGGGCATACGTTGTCCCACGACACGCCATTAAGTATATGCACATATCTGCCACAATATTCAAAACATTTTCCTGAAAATTAACATAATTCTTATCCTGCATTGAGCTAGCGGAACTCAAACTCTGAGAGTGGTGATACATCTACCCCACTAGCTGAGTTATCGCTCTGGAGGCGATTCAGTATAATAAATTTGAGTACCATATAATTTTTCACATCTTGTTTAAGTTTTCTTAGAACCTGCAGTTATAAAAAATCTAATAATGATCAGTATTCAGCTTGCCATTGCCACGGCATATCTCATGTGATTAGTTGGTAAATACAAGTTAGCCTAATAAAAATCCATGCTTGAAAAAAAAAATCATGACAATATATATTTTGAGAAGGGACTTGCATCCTCGGCGAATCCAGCGGCGCAGTGGTAAGAGCTATCCCTCACACGGCACTGGTGTGGGTTTGATTCCTACCAAAGACATGATAGAAACATCATCCGCTCCCTAGTAGCAGGCATTCGTGCGTCCGCGCCGTTATCCCTAGAGCATGGAAAAAACACTAGTGACTTATCAAAGGCAGGAATGGTATTGTGCCATGGATTCGCCTTTACTTGCACCCTCGGAGTAATGACTACGCCAACCTGTACGCTATTCAGCCCCTGGCTGACCCGGCTTAATCCAGGAGAAATCAGGAAGCAAACACTCAGCAACTCGAACCAGCATCCATCGCACGCGTACGCCCTGGTGCGAGATAATGCACTCCAGGAAAATACCTAGAAGGGGTGGCCAAAGAAGCAATATGCAAAAGCAATGCAAAAATCTAAAACCATTACAACCATTATTGTACTAAAAATGAGCAGTAAATTTCAAAAGTGTCTACATTGTTCCAATTCAACAATTTTTACTTAGAGAGAGAAAAAAAATACAATTCTATAAAAACTTTGAAGTAGCCGATAATGCGACTACTGTGAAAGGGAAACATAAGAGCTAGATGAAGATTTGAAATGAGAATTTAAGGAGGACAAGGTGGAAGTCCAGTTACCAGAAATCGAGTTACCGATTTGGCCAAGGAGTTCAGCTCCTTGGCTGAAGCTTTTATGAGAGACGGCAATGGAGGCGCACAGAGAAAAAACGTAGAGATCAGATGAACTTTTTTCAAAAAACAATAAAGTAGTTATGCACTGTGGTCAAGCCTGGGGGGTGCGCTCTCTTTGATAAAATGAGCGTGTAGGGTTTTAGGCCAATCCCTACTGTCCATAGCAGCGAACACAAATTACGAAATTTTGTAAAAAAATTTTATCGACTTATTTGATCTATTTTTAATTATTTTTATAAAAAAATATTAAATTATAAAATTATAAATTTTAATTAGATTTATAATTTTATAGTTGAACATTTTTTGAAAAAATATCAATCAGTCTACCGAAATAATAATTAAAGTCGTAAATTTCATCAAAATCTATAATTTTGAAGTTCAACATTTTTTTTAAAAATAGCTAAAAATAGATTAAATAAATTAACGAAAATTTTAACAAAATCTCGTGATTTGTATTCGCTATGATGGACGCACCGGCTTCGCTCTCATCCTACACCCCTGATTTTCTCAAATCAGGGGAGCGCGCCCCTCAATCATGGAGAGACCATGGCCCATGGCAGTCCGTCCGTATCGTCCTGCGTGTGATTTGAGCCGAATCCTGATTTTCCTTGTTCTCATTTTTTACCCCTCCTTGAATTTATGGAAAATAATTTGCCTTTCATAAGATATATAAGAAAATAATAGAAGTGAGGGGATGCATGAATGGGCAGAAATGTTCTTTTGAAGATATTTGATATTATTTAATACAAAATAAAGAATTTTGATGAATTTTTTATTATAAAATTATTTTTATGGATTGTCCTAATACAAATTAATGTTCGAATATATCAAATATTTCCATTTAAGAAATATGTTGAAATCTTAAGACAATTCGTGGAATTGAGGGACAAAAAATCAAATATCCAATACTCTATAGCTATCAAAAAAGAATTGAATATCGCATCCATCATACATATATCTTCGAAAGTGTGGTTATATACCTTAGCAATATCTCAACCGTGCTAATCCACTAGATAAATATCATTAAAAAAAAGCTATTATAGATATTTGCTTAGAATATAATATAAACTATACTTTTTTTTTATTAATATTCTTTGATTTATGTTATACCCGTTGAAAAACAAAATTATTCCAATATGCATAGAATGAAATTCCGATAGAAATAAATTTTCGATTGTGGAGGACCGTATGATACATAGTAGAGATACTATTTCTCATTCCTATTTCTTGCTTTTTTTTTTCTTTTTTTTTTTTAAAAATTCGTGATAAAATCTGTAATGCGACTGTACATCTTTGTAGAAGCTTCAAATTTGCGTAAAACTTTTTTGTCTAGTTCCGACCAATATTTTGGAATCTGAATAAAAATTTTTATGGATGGGGGCCTCTACTACAACAGGATTGTGAAAATTTTTGCGGGAGATTTCAACCGTACGGCTTTACTATTTATTGTTGAACAAATCCCATGTGAGGTAATTGCATTCTGATTGCAATACCAATTTTGATTTTGACCTCCAACCAAGCCTCATTAGTCGCCAAACATCGCTTGACACACTTTAACGCCCATAACTTTTAAGAAATACACAATCTATAAATGTCACGACCCGCGAGCTGAGGGCCGCGACGGAGGAAAATAAAAAAAAAATTTGTAAAGGAATAAAATTCGAAATAAATAGTTTTGCTGAAACTTAAACAACCAAGGAGTTTATTTCAAATCTCCAAATACTCCAAATCAAATTTCCAAGATCAAATAAGAAAGAGCCACAACCTGAACATTCAGTCCGAGACGAGAACCCGCGGGGGAGGCGGTTCGGTCTCAAACCGAGCTTAGTTTGCATAGGATACTAATGTACCAATCTCTCCAGATGACACAAGAGGATCCTAAGCAATCTTTGGTCCAAACCTTTTTAAATCTTTACGTAAATACACTTAAAACCATATTTTCGAAATACCGGCTCGACCTGTATTTTTTCAAAAATTTTGGAATTGTCAAACCTCTACTTAGTAATTATAAGAACTCCTCAAAGCATCAAAATCAAATTCGGAAGCCAAATACGAAAAATTTGAAGATGAATTCCAGAGCTACTTTCGGTCGACCGGATTGCTTTATCGGTCGACCGAAAATCGACCAGAAACGAGAAACAGAACAGCTACATGTTTCGGTCGACCGATCCAATATTTCGGTCGACCGATACCTGCAGTTTCTGCAAAAACATATTTGCAGCAACCAAATGTCCAACGCCCCATTTTCTTAAACATTTTTCTAAATCATTCAAACACCATATATGATACGAATAAGGTGCGGAAAAGATAATTCTAGCCGAAGCTACTCAGATCTATCTAGGTAAATTCAGGTAGCAAAGAAAACAAAATAAAAGAAGATAATTTGGATAACTTCCCGTGGGGTTGGCTCCGCGACCCGTTGCCTATAAAGAGGCAAGAACCTTGGAATATGCCAGGCACGTCGACCCGTTACCTATAGAGAGGTAAGAACCTTGGTATATGCCTTTGAACGCCACAATCGATTACGGGAGATCGACCGATAAGTTCGGTGGTGGACGCCACGGACAAACCGATAAGTCCTAAGTTCTAAAAAGAACCAACGAGTTTTCTAACTCACAAATTTGATCTGCCAAAAGATTTTTCATTCATCCTCAATGGGGGTATTTATACAGAGATTACAATGAGTTAAATTTCCAAAATCCAAATACATTGTATCTAGACATCTCGAGAAGTAAATTCTGCATTGATTAGCACTAGGCTCTAAATAATTAAAGGTGCTCAGGAATCCGTCTCTGGCGCTTCGCCTTCTCATGTCGTCTCTGGCGCTTCACCTTCTCATGTCGTCATATCATTCTCAGAAAAGACTACCTCGGCAAGACGACCTCGGCATTGGTCTCGGCAAGACGAACTCGGCTAAGACGACCTCGGCAATAAAGACGACCTCGGCAAAGACGACCTCGGCTATAACGACTAACTCGGCAAAGACTATCTCGGCATGACAACCTCGGCCACGCCCACCTCGGCCATGCTAACCTCATCCTCGGGTTCAAAGACTCGAATGGTTATTAAGATGCAAGACTCAGTAACTAGTGCTTCGCTTGTCTCGGCCCAGATACTTTTAATTAGCCCGTGAAGTGTCACCTCGGCTTGTCGAGCTCGGGATCTAGTAATTGGTCCGCTCGGGACTGAAACTTGTGAAGTGTTCGTTCCCTTTCCGACACCCGATATCATGTGCGATCCGATCTCTTGTCTTGTCGCCTCGGTTGAGACTTCTGACACCTCGGCTGGGTTGATAAACGACTGGTCTCGGCTCGAGATCTCGGCTGGGTTGATAGACGACTGGTCTCGGCTCAGGATCGTATCAATATATTCACTTACATATGACCAAAATACACATGCAGGTATCAATTTCCGACCAAAAGCACATCCAATTCTCATCAAACAAAGCATTTTTCGAAACGTCGAAAATACGAACTTTAAGAACTCAAGTAGTCAAATTTTGATTAAACCACAATTTCATTCATTCATAATTGTCTCAAGTACACTAATAACCAAATACACATGAGATAAGATGCAAACTCCAAATCGGAGATTTATTTACATAAAATATAACAAAGATATCCTTTTATATCATAAACTTAAAATATACAACCTTTAGAGATTTAAACCTTCTCAACTAAGATTTACAATTCTAAAGGGTTTACAAACCACTCAAAAATATTAAATGTAAGTTAGTGCTTCCAAAAATAAATTCTTTACATGTTTACGTTAAACAACCAAAGTTATGTACAAATCACACCCTTCCCAAAAATATACCTTCCCAAGAACTTTCTGAACTAGCGTCGGAAAGTTAGCACCCTTTTGCCGGTGCCTTCCCACGATCTAACGGATCTGAAAAAGAAAAAAAGCAACGGGATGAGTCATAATGACTCAATGAGCGGCGCGAATAATGATCGCGGCACCTCTCACCGAAACACATCCAAACCACAACACAAGCCAAACAAATACCAAGTAAAGCATTGCCACATCGTCCCATTTCGATCCCGGTCGATATCCACACGACTAACACGGGAGAGCGAACCTGGGCGATGCAGTCCAACGAAAGAGCTCCACCACAAATATTTTCACTTTATCAAGTCTCATTAGCGCTCACGTTGTCAATGTCTCTAATCACAACAATACTCACATTGGGCACACCAATCGCATAAGTACTAGTGATAGACATACAACGATTTCCATGCATTCCAAATTTCCAAACCAACACATATCCAATGTATGCAGTATAGCCAACATTTCCGTAAAATAAGAAAGTGTTCCCATCCGATGTCCAAACCAGTGTTGTTAAAGGCGCGCCAAGGCGCGCCTTGCCGTGCGCCTAGGCTCACCACACGAATCTGCGCCCGCCAGGAACAAGGCAAGGCCCCCCGTTCACTAGACGCAGCCTTATCGCGCCTAGATGCGCCTAGGTGCGCCTTGCGCCTAGGCGCGCCTTGCTGCGCCTAGTGAACATGCCCCATTTATAAACTATGTGAGCCCAATTAAACCATTAGAACTTACTGATCAGTCCATATGAGAGCTCCTTGCTCACTACAGTGGGCTAAATAGAAAAATCTGCAAACAATGAGACTGGAGACGAGCTAGTTTTTCATAATGAACATGTTCATCATGTGAAAATCTCCAAACAAGCTAGCTATTCATCATTTTAATGTGATGTGACTATGTGCTTTTCCAATATGACTTGTCCAGAATCCATCAATAAGCTAACTTCCGTAAAATTTAGAGATAATTAGCAAGTTATACATATGTTAAGAGCTAAGAGTCTTAAGAATGGTGTAAGAAATTTATCTGTGTATTTTGATGTATATAAGATCTTTGCTAATAGACTTGTTCTGATATTTACTATGACAACTTTGGTTTAAATTTGTATTTCTTATTGAGATATTTATCTCTAAGGAAACAGCGCGCCTTGCGTTAATAAGGCCCGCGCCGCGCCTTGCGCCTAGGCTCCGGGACCACCCTTGCGCCTTGGTGCGCCTTGCGCCTTTTGACAACTTTGGTCCAAACCACATAGTTACAGATAACATGATTATAAGTACCAAATCACACTAGCAAGTTGTAATAACACATTACCATCATGCTAGCATCACAACATGCTCATATACCACATATAACAAAATCTAGGGTTTCCACCAAAATTTTCAAATATCTTATAATCATGCTTGTATCACATAAATCATGTCAATAGCATACACCAACACCACAATCACATACAAGCAAGAGGGGCAAACCACTCACCTCGAGGGCTCGGCAGAAAACTCGCAAAAACACAACCTCACCACAACTCGCGAACACCCGAGAGAAAAACTAGGTCAAGAAGAGCCAAGAGAGTGAGGGAGGGAGAGATAGGATGATCAATACCAAGGAACCAAGGGAGATGGTGATAGGAACTCACCTAGGTCGGCCAAAGGAGCTTCAGGTCGGGAGATGGTGAGAAATGGTGAAGGGGTAAACAATAAACTCAAGACCCGAACTTATCCACGGGCTGCACGCAACTTTCGGTCGACCGGAACAGGAAATCGGTCGACCGAAAGTGCTCTGCACAGCACAAATCCGGTCAAAACAAACACCCAACCCCGACACGCACACAACCAAGCACTCCCTCGTGCCAACTGGGTCACCAACCACATGACACACCCGCGGCAAGCTCGAACACACATGCACGGATAACGAAAATATATTCAAACACAAATCACAAACTCCAACATAAATCATAAAACAAAACAAATCCAACAACAAACCTCACAATAAACTCAAAAAGTGATCAGCTAGCTCGATCTATTAGGAGGCGCTGCAAAAAACATCACCATCGGGATCTGATATTGTGTGAGGTAAAATCATCTGCAGGATTTTTCAAAAAAAAAAAAAATTCTCTATACCTCGTGGCAAGAGTGTCCGTTCATAGAAGGTATGTATTTGAATCCCAGAGCGTTAGTCAGGACTTGAAGTGGTGATTTTTTGCATATTTGAGGTCCTTACGGAGGCGTGCGTTCGTATCACGGATTCAACCGTGATAATCTCACAAAAAAAAATAAAATAAAAAAAAAGGTGTTTCAGCAATGCAAGACTAGGATTGTCGAAAAAGGGTTTAACTTGGGATTATGCCAGACCCACACCCGACATGAGCAACCCCGGATTTTTTAGTGTTGAATTTGACCTGACCCGACCAAAACTGATATATATATATATATATATATATATATATATATATATATATATGAACATGCTATCCAAACTGTGTGGAGAGGATAAAAGAAGAGGAACAAGTGGTCTACAAATGGTAGATCAGGTTGTGGCTTCTCTTATTTCTAGTAAATTAAAAATTATTCAATTTCCTCCTCATTCTCTCCATTCCCTCATTTCTGAGCTGCTTTAAACTAAAAAACACAAGCAATCTCTTTTTATTTATTTATTTATTTATATTTAATATTTCGCATCATAAAACTTACAATTTGCCAAAATCTACATATGGATCTTGCCATGGCTTCTTCGCCGTCACACTACTCGATCATTTGTTCCCCGCGAAATACAAAGAAAACACGAGTAGCTGCATCGAAACATAGGACTTTCTCCCTCCGGCCTACAGTAAGTTGATGTTCAACTCTTTTTTCTTTTTTTTTAATTTCTGAAAATTGTTTGAATTTGTGTCTGATATTTTGATTAAAAATATGATTAATATGACAAAATAAATGTAGGTGTTCGGTTCCAAGGGTTGCAAAACCTGCAGCGGCAAAGGCGCGGTTGAGTGTCCTGGCTGCAAGGTCACTTCTCTTTTCTTTCTTACTCCAATCTCTATTTAATATAGGGAGAAAAATTATATATCTGCTCCGCACTGTTTATCCATTTATAACTAAATTTCTTATTTTAAATCCATTATTTGTAGGCTCCGTGCCGTCCGAAACGTCGAACCATGCTTTAAAGTACTTTTGTAAAAGTATTAAAAAATAAAATTGTAGATCATGTCTATTTTTTGTATTCACAACTTCTCTAAAATTGATTATATAATAGTCAAAATATTTATAATAGAAACTTTAAAAAAGCGGCTAATTTATAAAACAAATTCGTGATGAAGGACTGATGTTTGCATATTTTTTCTTTAATATACCTAGGATGCCTACAATGAACGGTCGAATTTTATCTCATTTAAATGAAGGTTTCATGTTCAAACTCTATAACCCTTTTGTATCCGGTAGAAGGTGATATGGATATTCGGTTCTTTCTTGACATAAAAAATAAAAAAAAAAAAAAAAAAAAAAAAAAAAATTGGTCTTTTACGATGGTGGAATCTAGATCAGTTCCATCTATAAATTTATCTTCTATTAACGCAGTCGTACAAAAAAATAGGCCGAGCTAGTTACTGTTAGTTTCTCACAATAACTTAGCACGTCATCGTGGTATGTCAAATGCTCACATGCGAGCGCAATACTCGCATTCAAGGCTTGTGGATGTCCCTATTTCAGGGCGTGGGCATTTTCTTTCGTTGCCGATGTTCATAATAATCGGAAGCATTAAACTAAAAAACAAAAACCAAAAAAAATAAAATAATAACAATGTGTGTTTTCACCTTTTAATTTTTGACATGTTGGTCTATTAATGTAGGGTACCGGGAAGAACAAGAAGAATGGTAACATCTTCGAAAGATGGAAGTGAGTTACAGGTTCATTGGAACTCATATATCCACATTTTTTTCATTTAACAGCAAATTAATTTTTAATTTTGTAGGTGTTATGACTGCCAAGGATTTGGTCTGAAGAGCTGTCCAAACTGTGGAAAAGGAGGCCTCACACCTGAGCAAAGGGGTGAAAGATAGATCTAATGCCTTTTTTTTTCTTTCTTGTTGTGCTAAGAGGCTGTTTATTTTGGAGAAAGTGGAGCAAGTGATGTAAGTGAGTAGAAGAAAAGTAAGAGAAAAGTGGGAGAATAAAAAGTGAAAGGAAAGTGGTAAAAAAGTACGTTTGACATTTATTGTTTACTTGGGGTTAGAAAGTGAGAAAAAAGTGTGAATAAATTAATTTAAATATATTATAAATAATAATTTTATATTACTAATATATTAATAATATATATTAATATTATTAATATATAATTAAAATATAAAGATATTATTAAAAAATTAATAATTAAATAATTGTATATTTTTAATATTATATAATAATAATCTTATATTAATGTAATATATAAATAAAGTATTAATATATAAATATATAACTAAAATATTAATATAATTTTAAAAGGTCCATTAATAATATATAATATATATTAATAATTAATTAATTTTATTGTGATTATTATTATTATTAGTAATATAATATTATTTATAAAGTCATATATTAAGATATTGGTAAAATAATAGTATTAATATTAACATAGAATATCATTAAACCTAGATTGCTAATAATAAGTATAATAATGTATTAATAAAATATGTTAATAAATAACATAAATGATATAGGATATTGAATAATAGTATAAATATTAAAATAGAAATAATATATCATTAAAAATATATTATTAATAATAAGTATATTAATATATTATTAAAAATATTTTAATTATTATTAATAAAATAAATGTTATATAAAATATATATTTATTATGTATACATTAATAAATATGTTATATATTAATTACTAAGTATTAATAATATAATTTTTAAATACTAATAATTCAAATAGTATTTTTTATTATTAATAATATTATCTTGTTAATATAATAATAATTATTATTAATATTTTATTATATCATAATATATTTATTTTATTATATATATATATATATTGACAATACTTGAGTTTTCCCATTTCTCTCCAAAGTGGAGAGAATGGTGAAGATAACAATTCTATATAAATAAATAGTAAATAAAAAGTGAGAAAAGCTACTTATCTAACTTTCCTTTTAAGTAAACAAAAAAATAAAGAAAGTAAAAAAAGTGATTTAACCACTTTTTCTACTTTTTTCAATTCTTTCCAATGTAAACAGACCCTAAATGGCAGCCTTCAGTTACTTACGTTACATTTTTCAAAGAATAAGTTATTTTTAATAAAGAGGTGTGGATCATTTCAAAGGACAGCATCATCTAACTACGATTTTGGACTCGGCCACGTCAGTCTCACTTAAACTATGAATTGGCTGTGGCCATAAAATCAACGCTAATTGCCTTTTTAAATTATCCTCTTATTACTTAATTTTTCTTGGGGAACAAGTATATTGAATCTAGAGACGCTGACGAAGTCCATGAACGGTTCAATGCTTAATAAATCGCTGCATCACTATTAATAAACACAACACAACGAGGACAAACGGCCACCAGATGATGGCATCGGATTTGATGGACACCTACTTCATCTCCCACGGCTCGCCGATGCTCTCCGTCGAGGACAGTCAGGATTGGCTGCCGGCGAGGGGATTTCTCAAATCATGGCAGCAAAATTTCATGCCGGCGAAGCCCCGTGCAATCCTTATTGCCTCCGCTCACTGGGAGACCGACGAGCCCACTGTCGGCGCCGTTGATGGTCGTTACGACACCATTCATGACTTCTATAACTTTCCTGAAGCCCTGTACAAGGTTTGTGTTTTGATCCTAAATTTGGATCTGGAAAGGTTCGACAAGATAGCTTACTTGAAGACAAATGTGCTAGTTTTAAGCTACTCCATATTGTAAGCAACATGAATGAAACATTCGGACTTCGACCATTAGTAATTTGAGGTTACGTTTTTCGGGTAAAAGACAACGAGGTCC
>MJHO01000112.1:0-160000 GCA_002076135.1 Xerophyta viscosa | reverse complement strand
TCCCCCCCCCCCCCCCCCTCCCTCCGTTAGTTCGTCGGACCACTTGCTTTTGAGTGAGTAGCCTTTCTGTTCGAACTCCAGTGTGCCAATGGGGTCGGTGGGAGCTCAGCAGCACTATCTGCTGCACTCGTCTTCACGACGGAGTAATGGAAAGCATTGTTTTAAGTTCCGGGCGGCATGCTCGATGCCGTCCGGAACGTCTCGGTTCCGGGCCGGCCAGTACTCTTTTTTTTTTTAATGTTCATCTTCCTCACGTTCGCAAGGAAGATGAACAGTTGCGCCTGGACCGGCTTCACGACGGGTTTTTTTTTTCGTGCCAGTGTCTACGACTTTCTTTTTTACATCGCGCCACCGGTGCGACCGGCTGGTGCTTGTCGCACTGGTGGAGCGACATATCTGCGCGTGACCACTTATTTATTTATTTTAATTAAAAAATTTTAAAATAACTTTTAAATGTAATAAAATATATAGAAATATCGGCACGGTCAGCACTTCTCGAGTTCAGAATTTACCGAAACTCGGCACGGCACGAAATCTAAAACCTTGGTGGCCTTGCTGCCGAGATTTCTTTGGTTATTAAAAAAAAGAGAGATCTTCTATTAGTAATACATGTTATTGATGAACACATCACCCACTCTTCATTTCCTTTATGTTCCCTTCTTAAACCTTATGACCAATATTTAAAGTAACAAATGGAATGCTTGTTCTTATGAAGATATGAGGATGTGAACCACTATGATGAGAAGGCACCTCAACCGAAAGTTGCACATCCGGAGCCAGAACATTTTTACCCATTGCATATTGCTCTAGGAGCAAGCGGGGAGAAATCAAAGGCTGAACTCATCCATCAAAGCTGGGAAGATAGCTCTGTATCCTACTCTTCGTATCGATTTACTACTTCACTTAGTAAAATCGCCGTTTAAAAGCTGTTATGTAATATATGTACGTATTGCGAATGTTACAATTGTCAAGGCTACTGGTTTTAGCTGCCACAGCTTTGTGTGTACCTTTTGTATTCATCATTAAACAATAATAAAAATCCACAATTATTGCATTCTGTGTGGAAGTAGTGATGAGAAGGAGCTTTACTTAGGCTACTGACATTTGTTAGTGTAAAAAACAGTCCCAAGTCCACAATTGTTTGATCCCAAGGTACCGATTTGTAATGTAATTTATTTTGAAATCTAAATCGCGTGAGTAAATTGCATGCGACATTGAAGAATTTTACATGCTGCAAATTCGTCGATGGTAATTTCTCGTACTACGTTAATAAGAAGTGGATATTGTAGTCGTGGTCGGTTAGTCTATTACACTTCAGAAACATGTTTAGGAACAACACTTATTTGTTTAATGGCTCTATTAAGTTAATGTAATTGTTATGCGTATGTTATCACTTGCTGAGAAATAAATCTGAAGTAAGAGGGTGCTTTGGCAACTATACAACAGAGAAATACGGCCTTTCGGAAATAAACACAAAGCTTCCTACGGTTCTGGAACTAGTTCGGAGGTTCTTATAATGAATTTATTTCGAAACAAGTTAACTGAGTTTCTTGAACAAAGGGAGAGGGGGATAAAAAGAATAATGAAGAACAGACCAAGAACATGGAGAGTGGCAAGCCCAGACGTCGCTGTGGCGGGACTCCTGACTGAGACATTGTTGTACTATATCAACACGTTAAAAAAAAACTCGCATTTGCTCTTTATTTTTACAATATTTTTATTCCCAATTTGAAAAGTTGCCGTGTCAATATTGTCATAAACCAAGTGTTGGGAACAATATAGAAGGCTTAGTGAATGAACATCTTCATGCAATGAATGAAGGAAGCATACATGCAACTTTAGGCATCTAAAATGAAGTTTCTCTTGTCAATTTTTCAAAATTCAGATATTGCCTTATCTTCTTAAAAAAAAAAAAAAAAAAAAAAATCAGATATTGCATGAAGTTCTTAATTTATGCTTCTTGAGAAGGACCAAAAGAGACCAACTTTACCCCTATCTTGCAAGCACAAAGCATCTGATCATGTTGCTTGGAATGTGTTAGGTGTTGGAATTTTGCTTATTATTTGTCCTTGTGGTAGTTTGTCTGTGTTTGTTGGTTATTTTCTTTCTTTCATGCTTTTTTCTTTTGTTCATTAGTATACGGTGTTGTCTACCATATTATCTTTGCTTCCGTTGGCCTTGTATAAATTACTATCTTTGCTTCCGTTGGCCCTGTATTATGAAAAATCTGTTATGTCTATTTGTATGCATTTCTATTTATACTCGCTGCGTTATTTAGACAGAGAGTTACGAAAATAGTTCTGTTTAAGTATGGTTGTATATATTCTATTATTCACAGACCTTTTATATGTGAGATTTTTTTACTGGATTATCGCTATATTTTGTAGTAGCTAATCAGCAATAACCAGTTGGAACCGTTATCAATGATTGGCAATGTCTACAGAAAACGAAGTAATGGTTAAGATAATCTTGATAATAATACTATCTATTAGCATATCAGGCCCATGCGGTGTTTTTTTGTCACTAGATCATAAGTTATATTCTTTAAAAAAAGATGTTTATACTGTAGATTTTATTATAAAATAGAGTCGTCAAATTATCAAAATTTAAGATAAGATAAGCTTTTATTGCAAAAATAAATGTGTCAGGTCTATAAGATAATACATATTTAAAATAAAGTGTTACGATCTATGTTTTTAAATTTTGAAAATAGAATTTAGTGATTTAAATTTTCATAATTGAGATGACAGTGCAATTGTCACAAAAAGAAATAAATAGATGAGGAGGAAATCTACCTGGTCCAAAATCAAACAGGCCTCTCCAATTCTCCTTGCAGAAATGGTGACACGTGTGACGAATCTCATCTAGTGGCAAACCATTGGCTGCGAATCAAAGACAATGCACCGTTTCTTTGAAGAAGAGCTGCGCGAATAACCACATGATAGATTGAAGTCCGGGACGGCTCTTCTTCTCTTCCATTAATGGCGGCGTGGGCAGCTGCATCTCAATCGATGTTATCTGCGAGCAGCTGCTCTGCATTTCCGTCGAAGAGGATCCACGGAAGTCCTTACAGGCCGATAAGCGGAAGTAAATACAGGCTCTTCACTGTTCATACCAGCTTCGATGAATCAGATTGTAACACCGAGGAGTGTGCGCCCGATAAGGAGGTGATGATGACCCCGTAACCAACTTCTTTTTAAATGTTTCTAGCTTTCAGATGATCAGACTTCCCTTGAATTTGGCTAAAACTTTTAGTTCTGCTGGTAGAGATTGAGGTTTTGTTTGTACAAGTCATGTTAGTTATTCTGGATCCCTCTTTTTTTTAACCCTTTGGTTTTCTATTTTAAGTGATTTTTAAGGTTCCTCATTATATATATATATATATAGGTTCCCAAATGTAGAGATATTACATTCAAATCTTATGGACAATTACTTAAAATAATTATTTTACCACGAAAGAGAAAGTATTCGTGTTAGTGTATTGTTTTGTTTTAGCTTTTAGGAACTTTGTTCTCGAGATTTCAACAGGTTATAGTTTTATCTCTGTTCATCTAAGTTTTCAGTTATTCTTGTTTTACATTACAAATGTTTAAGCTATTACGAGGCGTGGTAATTATCTATTTTCGAGAATGGTTGTTAAAGATTATTATGTTTCAACTGCCGGGCCATCTTTTAAATTCAGGTCAATTTTAACTTAGATTAAAACGTCTGATGATATTAAAAGCAATAGATATTGTTTATTGCTAGTTACTTTCTGAAGCTAATATATAGTTTCTGTTTCCAGCCAACAGTGTATGTCGCAGAGAGTGTCATAAGCTCGGGCAGTGCAGGAACGTCGGCTGAGGGATCTGAGAACACCGCTGCCATTGTTGGCGGATTAGCTCCCATCGCCGTTGCTGCAGCCTCTTCAATTCTTATCCAAGTTGGTAAGAACCCTCTGAAAACACAGACCTCAGACTACTCGGGACCCCCATTAACTTACTAATAGTAAGCAAGTTCAAGCCAGTTAGCACAATAGAAGCTTCAGTAGCTCCCGAACCTCAGAGTTCCACGACAATTGAAACTTTGGTACCTTCTGAGCCTCTACCTACGAAAGTTCATTCAGAAGACAATGAAGCATCCGTAACGTCAGGAATGCAAGCTTAATTGTTCTGCTGTTAAAAGTGATTGTCAGGCACTTCCAGGAATTGAATTTTTATCTGAGTCTAAATGTGTGTAAATTAGGATGAATTATATCCTTTTTTCCTTCTATTTTGTATTATCTTGAATTCAGTGGTTTTTTTTTTTTTTTTTGGTCTGTTGGTGTTGTGGCACAACATCATACATCCATCAAATGTTAATGTAACATTTCCTACTTTTCGCGAGTTAGCAGAGACCCAAGGAGAAGATTCGCCTCCTTATCTCCAAAAAAAAAAAAAAAAAGAAAAAAAAAAGAAAAAAGAAAAAGAAAAAAAAAACCATTTCCAACTTTCAATCATATAAAAGTATCCACAGATGAGCAATGACTCACTTTCCAGTGCCTTCCTTCTATAGGTATAAACATGTTTACACCTATATGTACATATAGCATGTTGAGTCAAACGAATCTCTTACGATGAACTATAAATTTTCCATCCAACCTACTGGAAAAATCAGGCTCGGCCGATCTGTAAAAATGCGTATAAGTTTAGAAATCTCTCAGCTGGATACTGAAGAATTCATATTGGATACCACAAGAATTGACCTCATAATATTGATATGTTAAAAAATAATAATGAAGAATAAATAATATACTTGCCAATAGATTAGTGATTTTTGGCACTAAAAAATCTATAAAATACAATCAAAATAATGAAAAGACGGAACCCCAAATACAATGGCTGTGTTCAAAGATCTAAAACTTTTAGGTAAGTTCTGATAATTTAAAGTGTTCATCAAAAGCATTGCAGCCACACTCCCATGAATATGTTGCACTACTAATAAAGAAGTGATCCACTGCAACCTATACTTTTTCCTCCCAATAAATTACACTAAACCAGCAATCATTTGCGATACATGCAGATGATCTCGTTTCAAGCACGGCAGGAAGCGGGGAACCACGCTTAGCCGAAGTGATATCACCACAAAGCTGAAGGATGTATAGGTTATGGACGTTGAACAAGGAACTACATAGCAAATAAAGCAATTAAAATATTAGTATTAAGAAAGGTGGTGATTTTAAAATTCTCGGTTAGACCATAAACTTACCAGAAATTGATAAATAAATGGAAGCATTTGACCATCACTCTGGACCATTTGAGTGAACTGCACTGGTGAGATGCTATGCGCGCAGAATAACCACGCCTCCTATCATACACCACGATCTATGGTGACACTACTCCTTTTGATGACTGTCATCAACAAATCTACGAAACTTTGCTGCAAGTTCCTGGTAGAATTGAAGATTTGATGGGTGTACTTTGCCAATCCCAATCATAAAATGCCGCATGGATACTTCTGATATCTCCAAACTTTCCTAAAGAGGTGCATGAAAACAACGAAGACAATATGGTTAGGGATTGCTACAACAACAGTAAAAACAAAGCGTTTCAAACTATAGGAATCGATATTCTACCAAAAAAATAAATAAATAAATAAACAGTCATGGGTCGAGAAAAGGAAAATGGTGGCATAACTGTCAATATTAAACAGCAAGAATACTATGACATAAATTAAAATGTTGATAGATGGACAGAGTATACTTGCACAAAAAAAGAACATGATGCCCTGTGATAACAGAAGACTATGTGACATACTGTTAGATAAACATGTCAAATAAATTTGGAGAGATGGTTATTATGATTTGTCTCTACTCTTGAAGATATCTAGATCAAACCATGGAAGATAATAGCTCATAATCTAAAATGACAACACGGAACACTTTGTCCGCATCATAGGTTCTGAAATTACATATGAAAATGATAGCCTTTTGCTTCTATATGATATCAAAGATTAGCAAGACTGGTAGGATTAAAAAAAAAGGGACCTTTTAAATGGTTGTGACGACAACAGCAAGCTAGAATAGAAGAAATCCTCACTTCCTCAGAATAATCAATAATTATAGATGATCTTGTTAGAAAATACACTTTATTATGGTTAATATACTTCTCAGGTTCACTGACAAGAACAAGAAAATCCAGTGCATGTCTAAACATTAAAATCTGAAGCCAATAATCATAATAAGTTTGGGGTTATCATCTATAAGAAAATCTTACTTCAAGTGCACCAATAGCTGCCTCGCGGCATATTAATTTGATATCTGCGCCTGTATACCCTTCAGTAAGATGGGCCAGTTCTTCCGGACTGACATCAGAACTACAGGGCATATTACGCATATGAATACGAAATATCGCCTCTCTATCGAACACATCTGGTGGTTGGACATCCAATAGCCTGTCGAAGCGACCTGACAAAATAAATATTTTAAGAAACTTCTGTTATAAAAGATTTTTCTTGAATTTCTCTATTGTAAGAGAAAGGGGACGAGGCACAAAACACGGTTTTCATGCCGCGCCGCACATGCCGGTGACGACAGCTACCGCACTAGCACAAGCCGGCCAGCACGTGAAAAATCAGACGTGCCGACCGTGCCAACCTCACGAGGCCCATGCCGACAGCATGAGGCTTGTGTTGCCCGTGTTGATGGCACAAGGACTCGTACTGTCCGTGCCAACCGCAGGATTCTACAAAACCTTACTTCATACTTCTTATATTTTGCTTTTAATTTTTAAATTTTACTTTTAAATGATAAGATAAATGTGCATCGCACGGTCACAATGCAAGATCGGCACATTGCCACATGCCATAATCTGAGTTTACGGAACTCAACTTAGCTAGATACCAATTACCTCAAGCAACTATTTAAGAATTCTAAATTTAAAGACCTGGTCGCAAAAGAGCTGGATCAATTTTATCAGGACGGTTTGTTGCTGCAATGACAACAACTCCACTTCTATGCTCCAAACCTACATTCACCAGACACAAATAATTAGATTCCTTGTCTAAAATCAAAATTGAAATTCAAAATTGGATGCATGCCAAAGAACATGTAATGACTTATTAACTTCTGAACTAGATGAAAACATGAAACACTGTATATATTAGTCCCTAAACATGATACAGTTAACGCGTCCCCTTGGTATCCCTTTTTTTTAAAGAAAGAAACAACAGCAAAGACTAGTCAGCGAAATTGTAAAGGAACTGAGATAACGGATACAACAATACCGCTTAGCTTTAAACTACTTCTCTTTATCTGACAACAATGCATGATAACAAGAATATTAAGTGTGTGAGCAAGTATATAGTATATACCATCCATTTCCACTAGCAATTGACTTAGAACCCTATCAGCAACAGAAGTACCATCATGGTCGTGCCCACGAGTTACTGCAAGGCCATCTATTTCATCAAAGAAGATAATTGCAGGTGCATTTGCTCTTGCCTTTGCAAACAAAGACCTAACTGCCTTTTCAGACTCTCCCACCCATTTACTAAAAAGTTCAGGGCCCTTTACAGCAAGAAAGTTTAACTTTGCTTCTGAAGCTACTGCACGAGCCATCAAAGTCTTACTACAACCTGGTGGTCCAATCATCAGTAAACCCCTTGGAGGTTGAATGCCAAGGCGTTCAAAAGCATCTGGACATAATTGGGGCCATTGAACAGCTTCAATTAATTGCCCTTTGACCTTATCCTGTCCCCCAACATCGTTCCAAGATACCTTCGATAACTCAAGCATTACCTGAGACAAGCAACGAACAAATGATTTTCTAACATAGAATAACGACATACAGTTAACAAAAAACAAAACCAAAAAAAAAAAAGAGAACATGGCAAACAATCATCCAATAAGGATAAGTAACTCTTCAGGCATATAACATTAGTCAGTGGATCGACAAGATTAACCTATATTATTTTAAGTAAACCATTTAAGAAAAAGTGCTGAATTGCAGCTCTAGTATCTAATTTAAAGCAAGTTTGCAAAGTCATTCACAAAACCATCACGCCGCTGTTTAAAGTGGAAGCACAATTTCTAGATGTTATCATATTAAACAGTTCTAGGAGTACAAATCCTAAGATCCCACCACATTAACTACAGAAAGCCATAAATTACAAAGTTAAAACTCAAAAATGAAGTTTAAAAACATGCAATTACTCAAAAAGATTAATAAAAAAAACAATTAGAACCAGAAAGAACCAAGAGCCATAGATAACTCGCCTCTCTCATAGCACTAGGCCTAACTTTCAGTTTGGCCTTCTCAAAGTCCTCAGTAGTCACTTGAAGCAGCAATTTTTCCCCATCCTCTTGAAATGATCCGGTAGTATCAACAATTTCTGAAGCATTTTTAGAACTAGAAGTGCACAAATACTGTGGTGACAAGTTCAACTCTGATAGCGATGATAACAAGGAATCGGCATGCAGTGGCATTCCATTTTCATCATCAAGCACACTTTGGCATCTTAAATTAGTATTACACCCATTAGTTAATTCTCTGGAACATTTGTATTGGTTTTGAAAACTTATATACCGGCGCAGAGCTGTCATTGCAGCCTCATTGCAAAGCGCTGCCAAATCTGCACCAACAAAGCCATGGGTTGCAAAAGCAAGAGCGAGAACTTCATCAATGCTGAGGGAATGATGCACTCCATCAAGAAGGTCACAAAGAATGTCAAATCTCTGTGATGGTGATGGTACTCCTGAAATTAAATACCATTGATTAAATAAATTTACTACTTTGCTGAAAGAATGCAATATGAATCCTTATCTAGCCTTTCAAAAAGTTTAGGGACGTTTATCTATTCCTGCTTATAACACTCTTTACCAGTATAAGCAGTACTAGAAACAAAACCAAGTACATTTAGACTAAACTACAGATATTCAGACTCCTAAATTAATTTGGTAAAAGTTAATCACTCTAGAGAATAGCATGATTGGTTTTACGTTTCAACTTAACCATAAAAACAGGCATAATAATTACTAAAATAGCGGAGTCAGCACAAAGAAATGCAACACGCTGATATCTTCCTGAGAATCTGAGATTTTAATGTTCACCATGTAATTCGTGAGAAGAAGATTCATCTAAGCATACAACATGCTTATAGAGCTAGATAAAAGAGAGCTCTACCTATTTCAATTTCTCTATCCAATCTTCCAGGTCGCCTAAGAGCAGGATCAATGCTGTCAGGTCTATTCGTGGCAGCAATAATGAGTACGCGGTCAGTTTCCGATATTTCATCCATCAATTTCAGTAAAGTTGCCACTATTCGAAGCGATAACTCTTCACCGCCATCTTTTCGTGTCGGAGCAATGGCATCCAACTCATCAATAAATATCTTGAAACAAGAATGCCAATATTCAACATATAAGCACTACTCAAAGAGGTGCTTTAAAAAAAGAACTTGGTATAACTTTTAAGAGGTGCTTTAAAAATATAACTTGGTATAACTTGCCACAATTTGCAAGCAAACAACTACTCATCACACATTTGAGTTGACATTTTAACTCAGCATGCTTATTGCAAACGATCAGCCAGCTTTATGTTCAAGAAACATGATAGATAGCAATCAATTCATTATTAAGCCTACGGCCAACAGAACCTACAGTGCAACCCCCTGAAGTTATCCGTTAGAATACAATTTATTACACTCACCAGGTCTCTGTCTTACCTCTCCATCAAGCCAACTTTGACATGATCTCTACACAATCATCATATTCAAACTCCTCCAAATTCAACTCTGAAAAGGCTATTAACCACTCTAACATCAGACTCAGGCCATGTAGTTCCTCTACAACCTCCAATACCAGTTTACAAGATATGCAGCATTACATACAGCAACAGAAAACCAATTAACTAGATTGATGAACAATCCTATCCAGTGCTAATGTCTCATTCAAATGATTACTCCAAGCAGATAAGCTTTCATAATTAGTTTACAAATAGAGGCATAAATACAAGGTACAAGATAAGATTTCAGGTGTCATACCTAAGTAGCTCTGAAAGACTACATAAGCAGCTTGGTAATCACCAACATGAGACAAAATACACAAACTTTTCTAACTACCAGACCACTCGTGGCATTTGAGAAATTAATGTGCCAAATGGCCCTACCTTAACAAGTGCAGAAGGTTTATATATACATATATTGCAACTTGAACATGTAATAAATAACTAAAATTTACGTGACAATATAAAGGGGAGTTAAACCAAAATCAACAGTAAGATAGAAATCTAACCACAGCAGGTGCAGATTGACGAGCAGCATGAAAAATTTGAAACAATGCTTGTTCACTTTCACCATAGTACTGACTCACAATTTCCGGACCATTTATTATAAATAGATTAGAACCTGAATGATGAGCACAAAAGGAGGCCAACGATGTTTTTCCAGTACCAGGAGGTCCATGAAGAAGTACACCTTTGTACCTAGGATGAAAAGAATAAATTGAATAATACTGATGCAGAAGAAAAGGAAAACAAATGAAACTTACTAGAGCCATGTTACCTTCATAAAAATACATGATCACACAGAGGAACAAAATTTCAAATATCCTAAACCAGGATTTAGGTAAGCTATCTGAATACAGTATCAAGATTCCCAGTATCTCTCAAAAATTTACCAAAAGAGAGAAAGGAGTTTCATGCAGAAATATAATGCAAGATTGCATCTGTGTTGGAAAAAAAACTACTACATGAAATAAGTAAACATATATTCAGATATATACCTTGGCAAAGAACCCGTGTACATCAGTGAGAACTCAATGATCTCCTTAAGAGCTGACCATTCTTTAGATAGACCACCCAATCTTGGACCATCCCCAACTTTTATATCCTTAATCCCTACTCTTTGTTCCACTGACGGTACTATCGTTTTAGTTTCCTGAGTTAATCCCATAAAACTCTGCAAGTGCACTTTCGTCTTGTTGTGTTCTACAAAGAAATATTTCAGCTTGTAATCATAATTAGGACTTTCGCTCAAACTACTAGTACATTGGGTAGTTGTCAAATTATTTGCACCATCAACTCTAAAAATGCCAATTCCGGAACAGCCACAAAATTACCAACAAATAAATGGCGTTCATGGAGCCAATTAGACACAATTCCCGGAAGCAGATTTCTTATCACTCAGGGCTTCCTTTTTTGCAGATATATCCATTGCTTCAAACGAACGTATAGTAGACAGAGCATTACGGACATTTTTGGAAGTCAATGGACTGGATGCAGTAGTTGATGGCCTGGGTTGATATGATGGAGTCTTGGGCGACACATCTACGTTTTCAGTTTCAACAGAAAAATCCTTGCCGGATATTTCAACTGGAAACCCTTTTTTTATTTCCGTCGTTTTTGAAGAAAGTGGAGTGAGGTAAAGATCTTCACACTTGTTCAGCTGCACATGCAAATAACTACAGCTCCTCTGCAGGCCATTAGATGTAGAAAGGTTTCTAAGGGGTGAAATAAAGAGCCCAGTTCCTGTGACTGGGAAGCCCAAGGTGCATGCAAGAGCCCAAGACAATCTTACTCCATTTTTCATAGTCTGCCCTATACAAAAGTTGATCGTTACTCTAACAAATGCAGCGAATTTAAACCCAAGAATAGAAAGATTAGCGCAAGAAAGAATTAAACTAGGACTTGTAATCCATTTGTGCTGAACAGTCAGCAATCAAATGAACAATTATATGGACATTTCCTGGAATTACCATAAAGAATCATTTGTGACAGTTAGAGAATGAGGACCAAGTGCAGCCATGCCTTTGAACAAGGTTGGACAGATGCCATCGCAAAATAAGACCCTGCCTCATTGCCATCTGTATCACAGAGATCAACTGAAAAAAGCCTGGAAAATTCTTCAGCTAAAGGTACAAATGGGCATGCATTCATCAGCTCCTTCTCCCCTGGAGAAAGAGATACCTGGAGAAGAATTGCTAAATTTGAATTTGTAAGGAAAATAAACAACAAATTTATAAAGAAGGGAAAAGAAACAAACACAACTTTCTTTTTTATAATGGACAACCGCTTGCAAAATACTTGATTTAAAATGTCAAACACTTAGAAGGTTCCACCCATTGTTCTCCTCATTATAAACATCAATGGCTTATGAGAAACAGAACATTGCAATTTCAATGCATAAAATTTTGGAACTCACCGAGTTTGCAAGAACTTTCTAGAATAAACTAAGTCCTGCTTGATTGGACCTAACAACTGAACTTTTTATTCCAAATTGAAACTTTATCAAGATGAGATAGCACAATAGACTATTTCTAGTAATGGGAAATTTTAACATTTCCCAAAAAATATGCGCGGCGAGTAATTGAGAATTTGTCGTAAGAAACAACTTCACAAACTTATCTATAAAAATTCCAGTACAATATTAACTTTTGTTTTTGAAATTAACAAAGGGAAACTCTTCTAGTGAGCGGGCCAGATTGGGTAATACCTCAGTTCAGATAAACCGTTAGGTGACCTCAACCTTAGCAGTCCAACACAAACTTCTACTCTTAGTACTGCCTTAGCAATTATAGAATATACCTTTTCAACTACAAGTTTAGCAAACTTAATTGAAAGTTCTCACAGCAGCAGTTCCCAGTAAACTAAAATTCACTTTTTAAACTCAAAATCACGAAGGTAAACATTCAACTTTTTTATTAAAAACAAATAATCATAAATTTAACAAGTCACTGAAATAATATATACCTTTTCATCTACAAGTTTTAGCAAATTTAAATTCGGTAAGTTTCATCGCCACATCAGTTCTCAGCAAACTAAAATTCATTTTGAAAAACTCAACATCTCAAAATAAATAAATCTTAAATTTAAAAAAAAAAAAATCTAATTTTTAGAATTTAACAACTTAAATTGGATGAACTTACAGTGACAAGACAATGTGGTTGGAGGTCGATAGATTCCATTGCAGATCGGGACATCCATAGGCGTGCATTGGGGTTCATTTCAGGTTCAAAATCTGATACTCGACCACAGAAAGCAGATTCCGAGATGTGATAAGGAAACTTCTCAGATGCTGCCGCTAGCAACCGCTTGTTCACAGCATCTTCGCCATAGGTGCCCCTCGTAGGTGGTTTGGATGACGCCGTCAGGGTTCTCGAAGGGGGTGATGGCGACGGAGAGGAGCTTCGTGTCGGCCGAGATTTCTTCTTTGATTTTGACGACATGGCGACGTGGCACGCGGGTTGCCGCTGTAGTTGCACTGAGAGTTGTGAGATTTCGAGATGAGTTAAAGAGCTGGTCTTTTGAAATGAGCACACGGCGAGAAAGCAACCCTATTGATTGAGCGTAGCTTATATTTTCCCAACTAGAAGGACACACTTACTGGGTGTGTGTGAGTGTAAGTTACAGCTTGGAGTTATATTTTATATGTCATTTGATACGACAAAATATCTCCCCCGTTCCATTTGTTACCCAAAAACTTCATATGTTTACAAGATTTAACAGATCTAAGCTAATATTAGTTAAATCTAGTAACATCAAATATATATATATATATATATATATATATATATATATATATATATATATATATATATATATATGTGTGTGTGTGTGTGTGTGTGCGCATGCGTGTGCGCGCGCACGCATCACATTTTCTGCTTTTTCCTTACATATTGCATTGCTTCTAACGTAACAATCTGTCAAATATCTTCTTACATAACATCACTTATAACACAACTTGAACACATATAAAATGTCACTTATGTAAATAACAACTATAAACACAAGATAAAATAAGTAATTAAAACATCATATTTCCTGCTTGTTTTCACCTACTATACAACATCTAACAAATATATTTTGAAAGATCAAATTAAGATATTAAGGTTTTAACTCCAACAATATCAAATAATTGTACTTTAATAACAAATTCAAATACAAAATGGTTAAACTATAAATACATTCATATTTTATAGATAGATGCCGGAGGTCTTCTATTTCGTTTAACCTCTTGAATGATAATTCCAACAGCCGACAAGCACAACCATGATGTTATGACTGTTACGATGCTTGGGAGCCTGAGCCTCTTCCTATTATGGTTTTACCTGGGTAAGATCTTCAGGATCAACTGTGGAAGGGGCATATGATACTGTGATGATCCATGGTCGTAATGTCAAAGTGTGACATTGATGGACCCTGCTTGGGTGTTTCTTGATCTGCTGCAGAAGGATCATACCTCTGATATGCAGCATGATCCCAACTCGGCCTCCCTGCAGTCTCAAAAATGTGATGCACGGGCTCGGGGCTCCTCAACTGCATCTTCTTGTTGGACCCCACCGGCATCCTCATTCATTTACACTTCGTTATCATGTGCAAACGGTGGTGCAACCATTGGAAAAAAATTTAAGAAATTTATTGTTCAGTCCCCCTATTTTTAGGGTGTTTCGAATCAGCCCCCCGAAACCGGTTTCCCCGCCGACGTGGCGGCACGGCTAAAAAAATTTAAGAAATTTATTGTTCAGTCCCCCTATTTTTAGGGTGTTTCGAATCAGCCCCCCGAAACCGGTTTCCCCGCCGACGTGGCGGCACGCGCGTGCCGCCACGTGGCGTTTCGCGAGGCTGAACAGTAAGAAATGGGAAACGGGGGGGCTGAACAGTAATTTTTCCAAAAATTTTCAGCGTGTTCCGAGGGCATAAGCGTGGTAATGTCGGACATGAGCTACAAATACTTTGAATATGTGAGCCATGTGTACATGCATGGACAATTCTTCATTTAGTAAGCATCGGCATTATCATCCATACACTCATTGATCAGAGAGAATCGATGACTACACGATCAACTGACGCACGTGAATATTATGATGGTCTCGTACTTAACCCAGCAATTATTCTCATTTGGTTCATTAGAACCAACATTATCATCAAGTCCCTATGTTGACTATTTATCAACTCCAAATTCAAGTATAAATAAATATTTTTTAAGGAAAATACGTCGAGACTTTCCATGTCCTCTTCAGATTCAACTTGCAACATCACATAACAAACTGATCCATCGGCAGTGGCAGATCCAGAATTTATAAACAGTGAGGTCAAAAGCTACGTCACATATATAATTTAACAAACTAAGAAATTTAGAAAAAACAATTTATCACAATATACTAAATAACTATTACAATAACAATAAAAATACATGCAATTCAATACAATGGAATTTCAATTGAATTTTAAGTTTTGATATTTCAACATTGTAAATTTTTAAAATACCTAATTCAATTCGCTGATTGATTTCGAAGGATAGTTGTGAGAACACCGGAGGTCCAGAACACGGACAAATTGTTGAGAGTTGGGCGTAGCGGCTGCCGATGTCGGCGGGAGACTGATTCTGGGCGGTGGCGGAGCCGCGGAGGTGTTGGAGCAACCGAGCAAGATTATGGCGAAGCCGAGGTGGGTACGGGAGGTGAAGGTGGCAGGGGCGGCGGCGGGCCGAGGTGCGGGGTGGGTAATTAGATTTGGGTATTAGGTTTAGGCGAGTAGAGAAGATGAGAGGCAGCAGGGCTGGCTGCGGGAGAGTGAGATTGATTTAGATTTAGTTAGGGCAAAAAAAAAAAAACCGCTTTAGGCCATGTTTGGATTGAGGGTAAGGGTAACGATTATCCGGGTAATGATTACCACTTGGGTAGTGGTATTCATTACCCGGGTAATTGTTACCCGCGTTTGGTACACCAGTAAACGTTACATGGATAACTATTTTCCATGTTTGGTTTGAGGGTAACGATTACACGTGTAATAGTTACCTGGGTAACACTTACCCATGAACCAAACATGGGTAACATTTACCCGTGGAACATATTTATCATAAAATTTTTTTATTTATATTTATTTGTAGATTATGCAATTGCAAGTGCTCTCGACTGCATGTTTCCCAGGAGGGTGAGCATCATGTTTATCATGTCATTGCAATAAGAGAATATTTCCTCAATCATGGAATGAAAATAATATAAATGTGAACTACACCTGCAAAGAAAGATAATCAGAAACTAATCTTAAATGTTTTAAACTTCTACTTCCAAATGAGATTATTTGCAAAAATAAAAAAAGATTGCACATTCGCAACCAATAACATTATAAGTGGATTTTAAAAAATTCTGAAAATGAAAAGCAAATATCGTTCAAAGGTTCTGAGTTAGTAATATAAATAACTTTTCATTTACAAATTCACTAGAGTCAAACTTCAGTAATCAAATCCTTAATCTTCTAACCATTTCAACAAACACGTTATACGCATATAATGCAATCAGATTTAATTAGACCCCAACATATCAACGTTTAAAGCCATACAAACATAATTAGAACGGCTGGATCAGTACCCGGTAAAGTTCTCACCGGCGGCCTCAGTTGCCGAAGGCAGAGAATCGAGGGAGAAGGCGGCGAAGACCTTGCTCGGTGGTGGGATCAATAGACTGGACGAGAACAAGTGGGATCAGTCAAAAGAGGCAGAGAATCGAAGGGGGAAGGTGGCGAATACCTTGCTCGGCGGCGAAATCAGATCCGGGAGGCAGATCGGCGGCGAAGCAGTGGCCGGCGGCAGATCAAACGGCGAGGTAAAGATCGGCAGTGGAAGTGGTGGCCGGAGGCAGAGCAAAGAGCGAGGAGAAGGAGATCACGATTCAAACGAGGAGAAGGAGATCGGGATTCATATGCCGAGGAGAAGGAGATCAACAGCCTGGCAGAGCAAACGACGAAGTGAAGATCGGCGGCGGAAGCAGTGGCCGGAGGCAGAGAAGCCGGCGTGGAGGAGGTCAGGAATCATGGGCGAGGAGAAGACGAACGGCTGCGAGCGTGAGTAGCCCTAAATTTCATTTAGGGGGTAAATCGGTACCCACCTATTTAATTTACCCCTTGTGGGGGCAATAGTTACCCACGGATAATAATTTATCCGTGAATCAAACGCGGATAATGGGGTGGTAAATATTATCCGAGTAGCAGTTATCACCCCATTACCCGCGAACCAAACACGGCCTTAGAGTTTCGAACCCGTGAGGCAAAAATGCCCCATCCAACCCGCTGAACGCAACAATTAAAACAAGTGTCATTACTTATATAAATTATAAATAAATAAATAAATATTTATATATCCAGAATCGACACTGGAGCAGTAGTATCGCTCGACACCACTGCAGTGGATGCCACTGTCTATCGGGTGATAATACTGGATACCAATACAGTATTCTAAGCAAATACTATGATGCATTTATACGAAATTTTCTGCATAACTTTTCGACGAGATTGGAGTATGTATAATTCTGTTGTATTACTACGGCACCAATAAGTTGACGGTCATAATAAATACCATTTGGACATTCCAATATACTTCAATTTACATAACAAATAACTTGACACGCCGATATCTATGCATATCCAATAAAACTAGATTAACAAACCAAATGTAAACTACACTTATAACAAACATTCTAATAATATGAATATACTAAAAAAAAATTTATACTCTATATACTACACTAAATTTGTACATTAATTCCAAACAATTAACAAATTCACTTATTAGATAACCTTACAATGCACTTGCATTTCTTATCTAATATATTAACAAATACACATAAGCATATCATATTTATACCACACACACAAAATACATTATATTAGTATGAATGTTTCAATAATAAGTAAATATTCTAATTAGGTATATGTACAATTCATACACATTTTTTATATTATCTATTACCAATATACACGTATATATCTCGTATTTATACCATATATATGTAAATATATATACAAAAATAATAATAATTAGCAAAAATTCTAATTAGATGAATTTATACTTTTTACACATTTTGTATTATATATCACACATAAACATATATATATATATATATATATATATATATATATATATATATATATATATATATATATACACACACCATATTCTATACACAAACAATACAAAATACGAAATATTTCCACAGAATATACTACAATATACACAAATCTAAATCTAGCATTTAATATTCAACCACATCTTGTAAAACAATATTGAGTTTTGAGGTAGAAAATGAAAGAACTGAGAGACATGACCGCGATGGATGAGAGAAATAGAGGAAGAGGAAACGAGGGGTAGGCGGCGGCTGCTCTCGGATTAAACCCGAGCTAAGTGTCGCCTGTTATAGAGGCAACCTAAGTGTCGCCTGTTACAGAGGCGACCTAAATGTCACCTATGTAATAGGCAATATATATGTCATCTGTTAAACAGACAATTCAGTATTATTTTTAAATTTTAAATTTTGAATTTATTTTTATAACTTTTAATAAAATATTAAAAAATTCAAGTTTTTACTATCATTAATTATAAATATTATTAAGATCCGTTTTATCGCACATATACAAAATTTGTATATATATATAGAAGAAGTTTATAGTTTTGTGCATGCGGCATCTTACTTAGATGCCATGCGGAAGTCATTATAAATATTTCTTATGTTTGCAGAGACTTTTCGTCTTTTCCAAAGAACTAGAAAGTCTTTTTAAGACTTGTACCAAGGTTCAAAAAACTTACATGTTGTTAAATCCACTTATCAAAAAAATTTCACTTAGGTCCAAAAATTTTACATTTAACTCTTTTGAAAGAGGTATTCAAAGTTACTAATTTTGCATCCATGCGATGCCTGGATGTTAGCCATTAATATAAACAATAATATTTTTTTTAATATACAAATTATTAAATTTGATAATTAATTTTATTAAATTTTATATTTTATTTATCACATATTATTAGAGCAAGATAAATTAAATTAATTTATTATATAAATTAATATTAATTTTATTATCTAAATTAATATTAATTTTATTATATACATTGATATATTTATTTTATTATTTATATTTATTATATGTTATTAGAGCAAAAATAAATACCAAATGAAATACCGAAAGTTATGACTTTGATCACCCCTTTATATATATATTGTATATAACTATATATAAATTATTGAGAATTTAATCATGACTTTTCAATTCTTCAAAATTATTATAATTTATATTTAACATAAGTAAAATAAATTATTATAAATTAAAGATAATATTCAAAAGATTAAGTTTTTTTAAATATATTAATTTTATATAATTTAATATTTATTTTTATTAAATATTATATTATACTATTACATCTTATTATAGCAAAAGTAAATACCAAATAACAATTTATTTATCCACTTGTAGCAAAGTCTTGTCCTATGAAGTCTTCAGCATTCTTCATAAAATTGGGGAATGTATGCCTGAATCATCAAAACCAAAACGCATTACCTACAAATCCTAGTCCAGATAGATTATAGTAATTATTTTATTTTAACTTCAAATTCTATTGGCAATGGATAGAAATTAAAAAACAAAAATATTTTTTTTTTCTGGTTCTAAATATTTTATAAATATGAAAGTAATTACTATGGGTTGTTAAAAGTCTCAAATACTATACTTTTAATAAGCTTAGGATGACCCAGTGGTTTTATAAAAAAAAAATTATAAGCCATATATTATTCTACTTTTTATCGAAATATTTACTGAGTTAATTCTACTTGTATAAACGGCATACTGAAATTAATAAAGCTAAAGCGCAATATCAAATAGAAGCCAATTTCAAAAAAATAAAAAATATATTATAGATTAAATTTAGACTAAACGTAGACTTGAAAATAAAAGAGATATTCAATGCCCATGAATTTTTCCCCAATCAAGTATAATAGAATATATAAATTAATTCATAATTAGTTGATCATGCTGAATTAGCCTAGTATATATATATATATATATATATATATATATATATATAACTTGGTATAAAAAGAGTTGAGCGCCATGTGATATTTCTTATAACTCACAATATGCCACATGGTGTCACTATTATCTTACCATTTGACATGTGTTACTTAAATATAATAAATATATAATTAATCACATATTTAATGAGACTTTGAAAAGTTTGAATTCAATGCATACTTAATGTATTATTAATAATTTCATTAAATATTAAAACTAAGTATAATTTATAATATTAGTTTATATACTAAAAATAAATTATAATAAATTAGAAAAATTCGAAAGGTTATTATCAAATTCATAATAATCTATATATAATTATATATATACAATATATACAAATTAGTGATCAAAGTCATAACTTTTAGTATATAATGAAGAATTTTAAAGGTCATTTTCAAATTCTTAATAATCTTTATATAATTATATATAATATGTACAAATGGGTGTCAAAGTCGTAACTTTAGATAATTATATACAATGTATACAAATGATTGATAAAAGTCAGCAACTTTTAGTATGTAATGAAGATTTTTAAGGTTATTATCAAATTCTTAATAATCAATATATAATTATATACAATATATACAAATTGGTGATCAAAATCGTTACATTAGATATGTAATTTCACCTAAAGTTGTAACTTTTGATACGTAATGAAAAATTTTAAAGGTTATTATCAAATTTTTAATAATCTATATATAATTATATATAATATATTAAATGGGTGATTAAACTCGTAACTTTAGGTATATAATTTAAATTTTTTCTCTGATTACATGTGATAATTATAATATTTTAAATATATTAAATTTATTTTAAATATATTAATTTTATATAAATTAATATTTACTTTTATTAAAATATTATACTATATTTATCATATATAATTAGAGGAAAAAAATCAAATACATATTTAAAATTACGACTTTGATCACCCATTTTATTAAATTGTATATAACTAGTTTTGCACCCATGCGACGCACGGATGTTAGTCATCAATATAAAATAATAATAATAATTGTTTATATTTTATTATTAAATGTAATAATTAATTTTATTAAATTTTATATTTTATTTATCACATAATATTAGAGCAAGAGAATTATTACTTGTTATATTTATTTTATTAAAATATTATATTATATTCATCACATGTTATTAGAACAAAAAATATACGAAATGATATACCGAAGGTTACAAATTGGATCACCCATTTACATATATATATATTATATATATATATATATATATATATATATTATTGAGAATTTGATAATGAACTTTCAAATTCTTCGAAATTATTATAATTTATATTTAATATAAATAAAAATAAATTATTATAAATTATACTTATTTTTTTTATTTAATAAATTATTAATAATATATTATATGTCCATTGAATTAAAAATCTTATTAATGATGTGACTAATTATATATTTATTATTTTTAAATGTGCCACATGTCAAATTGTGAGATAATAGAAATACCATATGGCATATTGTGAGCTATAAGAGGTGCCACATGGCACTCAATTTTGATAGAGAGTTATATATATATATATATATATATATATTATATAGATTATTAAAAGTTTTGATGATGACCTTATTTCTTTTTTTTTGGTCCAGATGAGCTCCTACCTAGTCCAGCGAGCTTAAGCTATCCACCCCACCCACCGCGGGATCGAACCCGCGACCTCCCCCACTGGGGGAGGATTTTGATGCCACGTCGCCCAAGGGCGGCAGGCGATGATGACCTTTAAAATCCTTAATTACATAGCAAAAGTTACGACTTTAATCACCTATTTGTATATATTGTATATAATTATATGGATTATTAAAAATTTGATATTGACCTTTCAAATTCTTCTAAATTATTATTACTTATCTTTAATATATAAAATAAAATATTATAACTATACTTAATATTTATATTTAATAAAATTATTATTAATATATTAAGTATGTATTTAATTTATCTCATTAAATATATGATTACTTACATATTTATTATATTTAAGTGACACATGTCAAATGGTAAAATATTAGAGACGATATGTGACATATTGTGAGTTATAAGAAGTACCACATGGCGCTCAACTATATATAGATTGTAGAGATGTTTAGTTTCCCAAAGCTCTTTAAGCTTCCAACCGTTCACAATTTAGTTTTTAAAAAACATTGTTAGCATAAACTAGAAATTGCAATGGCAGTAAAAGAGTACTGCTCAAGCATGCAGAAAATACTGGCCGGATTCAGCTTGCACTTTTCCAAGACGACAATAGGCCGTGAGCTGGCCCGTTGAGTCTGTGCCCAGCGGGCACACCAGCCCGCAAGGGAACAATTTACTACAAAAAAGTAAAAATAAAGTTGATGCCAGCAGCAGACCACGATTGATAGAGATGTACAATCGGTCCGGACCGAAAGCCGAACCCTCTTGACAAGTAAGACCACAGCAGATCCGGTCCGATCCGGATAGCGAAATAGCGGGACCAAACCAGATCGGACCAGTTTTCCGAGGGTCTAGTGGAAAGGCATGCTTTGCTGCGCACTGTGCTGCAGCATGACAGACAACTGGCTCGAGATGACTGGTGGCGATAACCACGAGCTTCAAGGCGTGGGATTCGACGACGGCGTATGAGATCGAGCGGCGGGGTCAAGTCGGAGGCGTGAGAATTTCGTAAAACCGATCCTCGGTCCAGTCTGCAGTTTTCCGGTATTGAACCGGACATGACCGAGGACTAAAGTGTTGCCATCCTAAGGACCGTGACTCGGATTGAAGTATAACTAATTTAATTGAATTAATTAAATATGTAGGATAGACCGTTGTACTTAGCATGCTATATTATAGTTGACTTATGCACTTGCAAAAATTTTAATTTGTTCATCACCAAATACCATTAATTAAAATAATTCATATTCTTGGTGATTATACTTAACCAAATATTACCTTGTATAACTCTTATCATTTACAGATAACAAAAATAAATTATTTTAATACTTGCATTAAAAATGGTCCCTTAGTTTACTCTTACAACCGATTTGACCAGCCGCAACAACAGGTAAAATTGACGGCCGTGTCGAGGTAAAATGTTCTTATTCGAAGTTCCCATTTCTAACGGATCTCAGCAAAACCCTTTCATTGGACTTGCGCTCGCTCTTACACCCAAAACTAGGGTTTCTCCCGACCTCCTCCTCCGCCGCCGACAATGGCGAGGCCAGGCCGCGGCCGGCCAGCGACCCCATCGGGCTCCGATTCACCATCATCTTCTCCATCACGATCTCGCTCACGCTCCCGCTCTTCCTCGGGCTCGGGATCCCGCTCCCCACCTCGCTCTCGTGCGCGCCCACGGTCTCGCTCATTCTCCTCATCTTCATCATCTCCATCTCGCAGCGTCAGTTCTCGTAGCCGCTCTCGGTCTCCGCCCCCGCAGCGCCGAACGTGAGATCTCTTGTTAGCTTATTTCTAGTAGGATTCTGTTTTGTATCTCGCATTGTTTAAATGTTGAGATATGATGCGTGTTTTAGCTCAACGGACGTAAGCAAGAGAGGTCGTTCTGCAACACCACCACCCAACAAAAGAGCTTCACCTCCGAGGTATTGGTTACGTCATTTTGCAAGCTTGTTTTCATAAACATTAAGAGGATATTTAGTGTATACTAATTTTTCCTGGTATTTCTGCTGATGTATTTTTCCAAATACACACACACTCATATATATGACGTATCTTATCAGTTTTTCCATAGGCACGAGCAATTGTTTGGTAAGTATAGCGCAAATCTAGCAAAATATCTCACTGTGAATTGAAGAAGAATAATTAGAAATATAAATGAGCTGTAAATTAGTTAAGTACTTTCTGGAAACCAACAGGGTTGCCAAATGAATAAGTCTCAGTTCTCAAGTATGTATGTATGTATGTGTGTGTGTGTATATATATATATATATATATATATATATATATATATATATATATATAGAGAGAGAGAGAGAGAGAGAGAGAGAGAGAGAGAGAGAGAGAGAGAGAGAGAGAGAGAGAGAGAGAGAGAGATTGTTTGGTATAGTTTTATGTATTTCATTGACATTGCTTATGAAATATTTTTAACGCTGGAATTGTGCTTGCAGGAAACCATCTCCTATTCCCGAGTCTGTAGTTCTTCACATTGATCATTTGTCCAGAAATGTGAATGAAGCCCACTTGAAGGAAATATTCAGTATGTTAAGATTTTCTAATACTTCTATGTGACAAGGCTGTTACAAATCTCCAAAATGCATGAGATGGTTGCTAGTATCCTTTTTTTTATTGGCTTTAAGATGGAAGCACCAGCAATGTCGGGGCAGTAAAACGTAATTACAAACAATATAAATGCATATGTCGGATTGATACTTAAATTGTACAATTGCCTTGGCCTAGATTGTTCATACCTAGTAGGCTTTTTTGGGTTAATTATCATATTAAAAAAACTAAAAAAATATTTCGTGAATTTAAACTTGTGGAGAATTTCTACAGTACCATTAGATAGCTGCTTAATTTCTCTTTGCATAATTCTTCTTGTCCATTAGTTGCTTCGAATGTTTGCCATATCCAGTTTGTATTCACTGTTTGTGATTATCACCACCATTTTTGAGTTTCCAGTTATTTTGCTTTTGCTGTTGGTGGCTATTCACTTTCATTGCGCTTACTTTCTATTCTTTTATCGCTGCTCAACTACTAAATACTCATAGTTGAATGCCTCATTGTTTTTGATTATATATACTTCGAGAGTATCAGAAAGTGCTTTTTCATTAATGGAACTGTGTGCTTAGTTCTTTAAATTTTGCTTGATTTGGACATCTGAAGTACAGTGCTACATGTATTTGAATATGAATACGATAGTTTTATATTTCAGATAGCTACTTCCCTTAGCGATTGAGAAATATTGACCAGATGACTTGATTAATACTTCTGTTATTTGCTAATTGGTCATATAAAGATCTCAAAATTTGTAAAAACTGTGATCAGGTAATTTTGGTGAGGTTGTTAATGTGGAGCTGTCAATGGATAGAATTGTAAGTATGTTGGTTTGTTTTTAACTGAGTGGAAAATGTGGTATGCTTGCTTAATTTTTGTTCATGCTTGTGGATTGCGTTTAGGTGAATCTTCCTCGTGGATATGGATATGTTGAGTTCAAGAAGAGAGCTGAAGCAGAAAAAGCCCTCCTTTATATGGACGGTGTATGTGTATTTTGCTTCTTAATAAGGAAAATTCTAGTGTCATCTTGCCGTTTCATCTGTTGTGACAAAATGATTATGGTTGATTCTAGGGTCAAATTGACGGAAGTGTTGTCAAAGTAAGGTTTACCTTGGCACAACGACAGAAAGCGTCTCCACCACCAAAACTTGCTCCTCCCCCTCCTCCCCCTAAAAAAGATGCTCCACAAAGGGATAAAGAGGGAGCAGATATTGAAAAGGACGCTCCGCAGCGGCCCAGAGAACGTAAGTTTCTCTAGCATCCTGTTTTGTGTCATATGTTATGCTTAACATGATTGTTTTTTGAGTTGTTATGACTTGATCTAACTTGTTACTTGAGTATTCATAACATTCTTTAAGATGTTTTATTACAAATTAGTAGTAATTAAAGCTCCCTTGGTATATAATCCTTTGTGGTTTTTACTGATCTAGTTCTTTCGTAGGTATTGTTTTGGAAACAACATTTTTTATGATGCATCTGATTATTTTCATGTAATATATAATGGTGCTAGCTTCCCCACGACAAAGACCTCGTTCGCAATCGCCTTTGCGAAAGAGATCTCCAGCAAATCGCCGACCTGACTCTCCTCGCCGTCGACCAGAATCGCCTCCTCGTCGCCGACTTGAATCTCCTCGTCGTGGGCAAGAATCTCCTATTCGTCGTCGAGCTGTTTCTCCTCATCGACGTGGTGATACACCACCACGAAGAAGGATTGCTTCTCCAGTGAGAAGACGTTCTCCTTCTCCTGCTCCAAGGAGGCGTAGATCACCTGCAGGGTTAGTAACAATGCCTACATTGTTTCTTACAAGTCTATTTTCATATTATCTTAGTGACATGAAAATATTCTTGTTGTAATAGAATTTCTCCACGAAGGGGACGGGCCAGTCCAGTCCGCAGGCGTTCTCCCATCCCTCCACGAAGGCGGTAAGTTGGTCTCCTGTTTGTTAGTAAGCTTAAAGTCCGTATGCGCCATGTATAAGTACTTATTCTTGGCTAAAAGCACCATTTAGAAATCTTCTAATTGTTAAGGTCACCTCCAAGGCGTGCAAGGAGCCCCCCTAGGCGGTCACCTCCACCTCGCCGTCGTAGTCGCACTCCACCTAGAAGGCTTGCTAGGTCTCGTTCAAGATCAATGTCACCTCGAAGGTAAGTTATATGAAATTTCTGCATGCCTATGTTGCTTGTACTTCTTTATGTTTAATCTGAGTATCATAGCTTCTTTCGTGTTTCAAATATTGCTTGTTAGATATATTAGGTAGCCGTTATCGTATGACTATAGTTTAGAGATTTTCATGAGAAAAGAATTCATCTTGTTTAGACGTATTGCATTTAAGTTTGTTTGGATCCTTGACGAGCATGCATATCTGGTTGATCCACTGGAAGCAAGTTAAACATAAGTTTTCACCCAAAATTGTTAATGGGAGGTAGTTGGAACGTACAATTGAAATGTAGAATTTTAAGAGTCCATATCTCATTTGCAAAGTCGATAAATAAATTAATGTGTATATATAAGTATATTCTCAAGATCTAGATAAGTTGATGTATTTTTATATAGTACATTATGGTTGATGCTTACGAATCCTTTATTTATCAACTTGAGTTACTTTAAATCATATGTTTTTTCCAAATGTGCTCAAGTTATAAAAGTCATGGTAAATCATCCTTAATAGTGAATACTAGTTCCTTATCTTGAAAACTACAAAAAGAACACTATTTGTTTTGGTTCTGAACTTATGGTGACTAATTAGATTATATCTCTATAACATATGCTCCACATCTATCACAAAATGGATTTCAAACAAAGAGACATAGGTTGTGAAAATTATATTTTTGAGTCTCTTTTTTGGTCAAAAGAACGACATGTCGTGGACATCACATTAATACAATAGAATCGATGCAGAAATGTAGTTATAGATTGGATGAAAAATTGGTGGAGATAATAATAATTAGAGTAAGAGGAGGTGAAAATGCGTTTCTATCGGTTTCTATCCAGATTTACTTTCTAATGCGATTTAATACAATTTGGAAAGGTGAAACATGAAAACTTGTTCCTGACTATCTTTTGAAAGTCATGTAAGCAGTACCATAAATTCTTGAAGCATAACATTCACATGTATTTGTTAGAACATGACGTTACGCATGTAATTTGGCACTTCCCAAGCTAGTATTGATAGGTAGAACGAAAGCTTGAATGTCACAATTGTTTCTATAATGTCACAATTGTTCCTTTATCCTTTATGCTTGTGCTTGATAGGATCAGAGACCGAATGGCATCAATATTGTGGATTGAAAACCGGACTAAAACTGGTTGATCCACTGGAAGCAAGTTAAACATAAGTTTTCACCCAAAATTGTTAATGGGAGGTAGTTGGAACATACAATTGAAATGTAGAATTTTAAGAGTCCATATCTCATTTGCAAAGTCGATAAATAAATTAATGTGTATATATAAGTATATTCTCAAGATCTAGATAAGTTGATGTATTTTTATATAGTACATTATGGTTGATGCTTACGAATCCTTTATTTATCAACTTGAGTTACTTTAAATCATATGTTTTTTCCTTATGTGCTCAAGTTATAAAAGTCATGGTAAATCATCCTTAATAGTGAATACTAGTTCCTTATCTTGAAAACTACAAAAAGAACACTATTTGTTTTGGTTCTGAACTTATGGTGACTAATTAGATTATATCTTATAACATATGCTCCACATCTATCACAAAATGGATTTCAAACAAAGAGACATAGGTTGTCAAATTATATTTTTGAGTCTTTTTTTGGTCAAAAGACACATGTCGTGGACATCACATTAATACAATAGAATCGATGCAGAAATGTAGTTATAGATTGGATGAAAAATTGGTGGAGATAGATAATAATTAGAGTAAGAGGAGGTGAAAATGCGTTCTATCGGTTTCTATCCAGATTACTTTCTAATGCGATTTAATACAATTTGGAAAGGTGAAACATGAAAACTTGTTCCTGACTATCTTTTGAAAGTCATGTAAGCAGTACCATAAATTCTTGAAGCATAACATTCACATGTACTTGTTAGAACATGACGTTACGCATGTAATTTGGCACTTCCCAAGCTAGTATTGATAGGTAGAACGAAAGCTTGAATGTCACAATTGTTTCTATAATGTCACAATTGTTCCTTTATCCTTTATGCTTGTGCTTGATAGGATCAGAGACCGAATAGCATCAATATTGTGGATTGAAAACCGGACTAAAATTGGACCGGTTCGATCCAGACCAGACCGCAAAACGATTAGACCGAATAGGACTGGACCGGTTGACTACAAATTGCATTCCGTACAATGCTTGGGCCGCGAATTAGTTTGGGCTGTGAATTTTTGACTGATTGACCGCGAATTGCTTGTTAGTTTGATATACAAATTTATTGGGCCGGATTTGGATTGGACCGGACCAAAGACTGATTAATAACTTATAACGGAACCGCAAATTGGACCGTTTGACCAGACCGGGCTGAACCATTTGACCGGACCGGGCTGAACCATTTGACCCAAGACCAGACAAGACCGAACCGAACCGACTGGTCCGGTCCAGACCGGTATATGAACACCCCTAATTGTACCTGCACAAATAGTTTGCCTGTTTTGGTCCCTGAACTTTTACTTTTTAGTTTTCTTAGGCTCCTAAAGGCCGCATATAGCTTTGCTGATACTGTCAGAGTTGCCTGTTGGCTGCATAAGCACTTCTTTTGGATGATATTGGTGCCAGAGATCCAAAAGGACAAGAATACTGTTTTTAAAGTCAATTAAGAATGACATTCCTACAATTTTTGCATTTCCTAGCATAATATGCCCTTTAGCCCTATTACCATTATGGATTTCATAATTTAGCTTATTTGATGGCTTATTGCAGAATCTTAGGCTTGCTTGAGTATGTAAATCGTTGTTTTTCTGGTAATTGTGTTGATGTAAGACCAGAAATTAAAAATGCTGAAGTTGTGGGAGTCTAACCTTTTGCGGAAGCATATTTCTTTTAATGAACATGAAAATAAATCTTAATGTATGTGTTTTTTGCATCTGCGTGTAAGAACTAGCATAAAAAGCACGACTGCGGTTTATAGTGCTTAATATTTCCATTTTTGGCCTTGAAACAGAGGTCGTGGACCCCCGCCAAGGCGAGGAAGGTCATCATCGTATTCTGAATCCCCCAGTCCCCGCAAGGTTGTACTTTATGAATCTCTTCCATTCATGGGATGTATATGTGAATGCTTTCTGACACTAACATCCTCTTTTTTCAACAGGGTGGTCGGAGGATTTCAAGGAGCCGGTCTCCAAGAAGGTAATCTTTTTTCAGCAAGCATTGTTCTTTTTATTATGGTTTAGCTTTCGTTTTTAGCGTCAAACTTTGGATACAGAAATTAGGCCAGCTTCCTAATAGGCAAAAGCAGAGCCATACCGTTAGTTGGTGTAGGATACTCATCCTTTATGAGTATCCTTCTACAAATAACTTTGTTATTTCAGCATACTTCTACGAATAGCTTCTTTTTTAAACTGTACTCCCTCTTTTGATGCCTCTTTGGTCATCCTTAACAAGGGCCCTACTCTTCGTAGAACATCTATTCCTTGAATTATACCAAATCCAAAAAAAAAAATTGCAAATAGACACATTATGCCATTTCAATACCCCCTTGCTAATTTGGAAGATCAATGCACATGTCCTTTATGTGTTTCTCAACTTATGTTTTTCTTAAGAGTAGAAGTAAGATCGCTGTAAGGAAACTTATTTGGGTTTGTCATCTATTACAGGCCTGTTAGAGGTGGTAGAAGCAGCAGCAGCAGCAGCAGGAGTCGCAGCACCAGCTCCCCATCCGCTCGTCCAAAGTAACGCCAAGCAGCTTGATAACGATGCCGTAAATTGTCAGTGATGATCCTTATCAGCTCTAAAGAATGTACAAGATGTTTGTTTAAGCTTCCTACGAGGCCAAATATTGTGGAGGATTACTGTTTCTCAAGAATTTCGTAGTGCCGAACTAAACTGTACTTGAGTGCCTGTTTCATGAAGTTGTTGATGTTTAATGTAGTTTGGTCATTATCTTTTTGTTGGATTTCTTTTGGGAGAGCTGAGCCGTGTAGATCAAGCAGGTTTTGAAGTAAAGACCCTTATGCTTTGGAACCTATTGATTATCTTCGTCCTCCAACTTTGCTGTTAGCTTTGATAACTTTGATAGAGAAATAACTTTTGAAATCATTGGTAGAGAATTAACTTGTTCGTAAGGCAGTCGTGTGATGCGTTAATGTGATTTACGCATCTCTCTCTCTCTCTCTCTCCCCTATTTCTATTTAGTTGGTACTTATTTGATGAGATCGGATCTCTTGTGGTAGGGAAAAGTTAGGATTATCTATATTCATATATAGTTTGAAAAGAATATTTAGTTGACAGGGGATAGTCTGCGGCAGGGCCGTTCATCTGGTTCAATGTATATTACGAGATTTTTTAATTAATTTTTCGTAGATTTATTTAATTTATTTTTAAATATTTTTATGAAAAAGTTTGAATTATCAAATTGTAAATTTTGATGTAATTTATAATTTTGTAATTCAATTTTTTTTTAAAAAAATATCAAGATTATCATCATGATTCATGGAACGTTGTTCTCTAACAAATTTGTCGGCTCTACATTCTCGATGGATGAAGATCACACTTTCGCTAATTTTGTTAGATACATCTTGAACTAAGAGTATGTTTTTAACATAATGTTGTATATTTTGATAAAATGTATGTTTAAAGATTTTTTTAAAAAATATTTTTAAATAAATATTTTGGTATTTCAAAATTTAACGGGTTTGAAGCGATTTTTAGAAACAGTTTTAAAACTTGTTTATTGGTGCAAAATGTTTTGGAGCTCACCACTTTGTACAAAAAAATTGTTTAGACTTTTCATATCGTCCTTGCATTCATTTGGCACCAACAAATAATGTGATATAATTCTATAGGCAATAATAATAACAATCCATATAAGTTCTGCCTATGCAATATAGTACTATTAGAATGACACTACATCCAAAAAGAATTTCAGCGATCGCTGAAGTGAGTCACCGAAGACCAAAAAAGCGGTCATTAAGTCATCAACAACCCCGTTTAGAGGTCAGTTGTTGAATGCCGGTGGTTCAATCAACGACTCGACATATAAGACTATAATATTAACTAAAAAAAATCAAATATTTTATATCCATGTAGATGTTAAAGTATAATAGTTGCATTGCAACCATAACTTAATAATATGTAAGTGTGACTTTAAGCGCATTTATGCTTAATAATAAATATCATATTAAGAAGTTAACAAGTTATTTTTGTTTCTTCTCATTACATAAATGTTTTTTAAAAATCTGCATAAAATTGAGGCATATTTTTTTTTTATAGAAATGTAATATTAAATATCTAATACCACTCTGATATTACATAAAGTTTGAACGGTAATTTCGTAAGATAAGTTTAGGATATTTTAGAAAATACATGGTAGTTATGTATGACAAAATTTTTACTGGAGCAGGGTAGAAATCCAAATCCATGTGGACCGAAACCAAATGGTTGAGCCCAATTAGCTATAAGCTGAAATCCGCTATATAAATCAACCTCGAGCGTTTCTCCGGTCCTCTTCCAGAGTTCAAGACTATCTTTTTTCCAGCCGACTGAACTTTCCTCCTCCCCTGGTCGCTCTGCCTTCGGCTTCCGATCCCGCCACCGAGCAAGGTATTTATCGCCGCCATTGGCACCTTAGTTTGAGTGGGATCAATTGACCCCACAGTCTATCTAGTGGATCCGCCCTTGAGCAAAATCTTCTTATGTGCTGATTTTAGGTTATCATCATGGAACACGGTTCTCTAACGAATTTGCGGGCGTCTACATTCTCCTTGATGGATGAAGATCACACCTTGGCTAATTCTGTTAGATATACCTTGAATCAAGAGTATGTTCTTTACATAATTTTCGCTAAAATTGCAGTACTTGGAGTAATAATCTGTATCTGAAGTTACAGATGTGTGTGTGTGTGTGAAAATTACTCTGTGTGTGTGTGTGTGTCTATATTTATGAAAATGACTCTGCGGCACTTTGTTGAAAGTTTCATAGTGGAAGGTCCCTGCTTTTTGAGAGATATATTCCCACTTTGCATGGTACCGATTTCATGTTTTCTGGTGGATGTTGGTAGTATTCACTAAAAATTTACTTTTATTGTCTTCTATTTAAAATTGGTTTGCCACAACATCTAGTTGTGCATCTAATGTAAGAACTTTAGTGTTCACTTACTATAGGCGATCGTTACAGGTTATGAGCTTATCTAGCATTCATTGTTTTATCGATTAATGCTTATGTAGTAGACATTTATCGGTGAGCTTATCTGGCTTCCATTGTTTTGTCATTTACTAATGCTTATATACCGGACATTTATCGATTATTTTCTTCTTGTTCTTTATCTTAACTTTTCAATCTCCATTGCAGCCCAAGGGTGGAATTCTGTGGTTATAGCATTCCCCATCCTTCTGATAACAAGGTCAATATAAGAGTTCAGACTACAGGTTAGACACTTCTGTTAGGTAGTTTTCCTCAAATTTGCCACTTGTGCTGTGCGATCCACTTAACTGCTCCTTGTATATAGAGTTTTTGTATTTGGTGTCTAATTGTAGTTTTCCCTCCGGCAGCGGAATTTATATTTCCCAAATTTGCATAATGCAGTCATAACTTTGCTTCCGAAACCCCATTTTTCAAACCAGTCAATTTGCTCCTAGATTGTACACTTGCCTCGCGCGGCACATTCTGCATTGGCGGATCCAGAATTGTACTTTGACGGGGTTCCTTGTAACACATAAATTATACATATATATATAAATTATATATATAAATTATATATATAATACTTGTGAAAAAAATATTACAAAGATATAGGGTCAATTAAAAAAGATAATAAAAAATAATTGGGAAATAGAGAGAAAGAACATTAAATTCACTTATCTAATAAAAAATATGTTGCCTTCAAGAATTGAACTTACAATCTATCCCTACAGACCTTTCAAACTCTTCAACCATTAGCTAACCCCTCATTTTGTCCTTGGTAGCTATTACTCTAAAACTATACCATACACACATATATTTATATACGTGTAAACTCTACATAAAATTAAATTGGTCCTAGGATCCCGCTTAATATAGGCTGGATCCCCCCTGTTATGCTGCTTAAATTAAACAGAAAATGGTGTCAAACACTAATAAATTTTACTTGATGTTCTCCTTTAGTCTTTCCTTATTTGTCATTCAGCGAGTGACAAAAGTAATTTAGGAGGAAGGGGGTGGGAAAATAAGTGCTTTGTGTTCGGTGTGTCACATCTACTGATCAAACAACTGCACACTAGGGGGAAAAAATGAAGGCCTACAATCCGGAAAATTTTGATTTTTTTTTTCCTTTTTGCGTATGTAATGATATATTAGGAAGGAACTGTGGTGTTAGACAACAGCAAAACCAAGGAACAAATTGATGGATTTCAAAAGGTAGCAGTTCAATTCAACTATAGGAGTCCAATAATCCAGGGGTCAAAATTTGATAATTCCTCTACCAAAATTGTGGCTTTGGTAAATTGTAAAAAATGAATGATTTATTGTATTGCTTGGTGATGCAGGTGATCCAGCAAAAGATGTGCTAAAAGATGCGCTTCAGAACCTCATGTTGATGTGCAAGCATGTGAGGACCACATTCGACAAAGAATTAGCAGATTTCAAAGTCACCCACTGTGAACAAATGAACATCGACAAGCCATGAGATTCCAGACAGACAATAGTTATGTTCAGATTCCGTTGACGTATCTGCTGCTTTTTGTTTATGTGCGGATTAACTGAAGTCCAGTTTAAACGGACGATTTATACATCGATTAGATATGATTTTATCTGATATTTTACCGAGAACGATACACTAGATGTTTGCTCATTTTTACGATGCTTTCTGAGTGCATGTAAGCAGAATTTTCCCCGCAATTGATGATGATTTATGGTGACGGAACGTTTTGACTGGTGTATTTATGTTTGCTGTTGTAATAACATGGGTAGTCTGGTTGCTTCAATATCTATACCTCAAAACATGAACTGCAATTACGTATTAGCCCCTACTTTTATAGCGTCTTTCCAAATAAATTTTTTTTCCTAATAATTATTAAATTAAGCCAATATACATATATATATATATATATATAATATATATATATATATATATGAAGAATATATATCGTGTGATTTTTTCGGATGATCACTTTATTAATTTTATGGTCTTACCCTTGAGTAAAAGTCTGGTGGCGAAAAAGTGTCGAAGTATGTTTCAATATCTACATTCACAGAGTATCTAGGCGAGTTGTTAAGAAGAGAGACCTAAAATCTAGGTCGATATGTCCGAGTGGGTATGGGGACCGACTCGAAATCTGTTGGGCCCTGCCTGCGCAGATTCGAATTCTTTTATCGACGATTTTTATTTTTCTTTTTTGGATATGCAAGTGTCCTGGATTTTGATTCGTACTAGTTTTGAACCCGTACGATGTACGGTTGTTAGTCACCAACTTAAAATAATAATATTTAAATTTTTTTATATTTTAATATATAAATTAATAATTATTTTATTAAAATATTATTTTATTTGTCATATTATTAAAATAATTACCATATGGTATATATAAAAATAAAGTTATTTTAGTAATGTGAAATGGTGGTGATATTTAGTTATATATATATATATATATATAAAATTGTATTTATAAAAAAAAAATATTATATAATACGTAATATAATGATTTTATATTAATATTTATTTATATATCTATTTATTTTTTTTATTAAGTATTTATTTTTAATATTATACTTTTCATATTTTTTAAATAAGTTACATGACTTATATAAATAAAATTGTATTTATAAAAAAAATCAAACCACACAAAAAATCATACATTCTGACGTGGCACAATCAAGACCACACATCACGATGGGTATAACTGTAATTTTAATATTTTGTACGAACCACGAGGCGCGTGTGTGGTGGAGATTGGATGTGTGTGGTTTGTTGAGTAGTTTGTTGGGGGTGAGTAATTTTTTCCTTTATTTATATATCTATTTAAATTATTTTTATTAAGTATTTATTTTTATTATTAGACTTTTCATATTTTTAAATAAGTTAAATGACTTTATAATAAATTTATATCAATTAATACAAATGCTACATGGCTCTTTTAGAATAAGAGTAAATGCCATATGGCACATCAAAAGTATTTAAAATATCACGTGGTATAACGACTTTGATATTACAGTTTTATATATTTATATATAGATTCGTAGAAGTGTTCCTTTAGACACTCGTACGGTCAATTTTCCTCAATTTTGACACTGCGCGAAGGGACAGGCTCAATTTTGTACCCACGATGGTTAAAACTTTAAAATTATACTGAATTTCTTATATTAAATTTTAATATCATTTCAATTTATATTTACTAATAAAATTTACTATAAGTTTTATATTAATTATTTTTTATACTGTAGTTTTTCATTTTAATTATTTTTTATGTTATTTTTAATTCTTCAAAAATAATTTTAGAAAAATTTTAATATTAAAATTATAGATTTTGATGAGATATATAATATTTATGTAGGGTTGAGCATTACCTGAATCAACCATAAAATCCGAACCAAACAAACCCGAAATAGTTAAAAATTTCGGGTTCAATTCGGTTTAGGTTCGTTTCGGGTCCAAAATCAGAAAAGTGCGGGTAAAGAAATTCGATTATGAGTTGCATTTGCGGTTTGCGTTGGGTTTAACCCGAACTCGGACAGCACATTATGTGAGTCTATTTCTCTCATTTAGTCATTGCCATCTCTCTTTGATATGCATGCCCCCCTTTCTTTAACTTTCCACTACTTTTGCATAGGGGTGTTCAACCGGTCCGGACCGGACCGAACCGGACCGGTCCGGACCGGACCGAAGACCGAACCTAGCGAAGAGGATGGACCGCGGACCGGACCGGAATAGGACCGGTCCGGTCCGGACCGGACCGCACAAAAGCGGGACCGAACCGGACCGGACCGGTTTGGACCGGTCCGCAGGTCCCTGCACTGACTCGACAATTCGCGATTGCATTCGATCTCGATCTCCGCCACTAAGAATCATGTGATAGCCGCAGGTCTTGATCGACGACAACGTCTCTCTTGGCAAGCCTAGGTAAGCGCACGGATGAGACGAATGAGAGATGGGCTGGGCCGGTTGGGTGGCCAACAACTTGGCTCACACTACAAATTCCGGTCCTCGGTCCGGTCCACAATTTTTTCGGTCCGGGACCGGACCGGACCGAGGACCGAAATGTAGGCCAATCCGGGACCGCGACCCGGACCGAACTTCTACCGGTCCGGACCGGACCGGACCGAACTCACCGGTCCGGTCCGGTTTTTCGGTCCGGACCGGTATATGAACACCCCTACTTTTGCATCCATATGATGCACGAATGTTAAGTCATATATAATCATATTTTTTTATACATAAATAAAATTTTATTTATAAAAATAAATATTACATAATATATACTATAATTGTTTTATATTAATATTTATATATCTATTTAGATTATTGTTTCCGGATGAGAGCGATCGGATTGCTGCTTTTTATCAATTATTATCTTTTATTAAGTATTTATATTTAATATTAGACTTTTTATATTTTTTTAATAAGTTATATTACTTTATAAATTTTTATCAATTAATACAAATTTCACATAACTCTTTTAGAATAAAAATAAATGTCGCATGGCACATCAAATTTTGTTGGAATGCCACATGGCGCAATAACTTTGATAGGACAGTTTATATATATATATATATATATATATATATATACAGAAAGTTCATTCATCAGGAGTTCCTAACGGTCCTGATGCAATCGGGACCATCCACGGCCCCTCGAAATGTGCGCACATTCCGAGGGGGCCGCAGACGGCCCCGATTGCATCAGGACCCCTGATGAACATCAGTCCTCATATAATATATATAATATATATATATATATATATATATATATTATCAGCCTGCACCTCTCTCTCTCTTCTCTCTCTCTCTCTCTCTCTCTCTTTCCGATCCATAGCGAGAAAGAGGCGTTGACAGAGATGGACTTGGGCTGCGAGAAGATCTCTCCCTCTCTCCCTCTCTCTCTCTCTCTCCGATCCATAGCGAGAAAGAGGCGTTGGCAGAGATGGACTTGGGCTGCGAGAAGATCTCTCCCTCTTTCCCTCTCTCTCTCTCTCTCTCTCTCTCTCTCGTCTTGTTTACGATCCCCACCACTCCCAGGCTCTCACGCCGTTGTCCAGGGATAGTGGAAGCCTGGGGGAGATGAATATGGCAGTGGTGGCATGGTGCTTGTGGTTGAGCGGCGACTGTAGGGGTCCTAGGGGATGCGGAAGAGGAGAGGGGTGGGACGCGCACTATGATGAAGAGGAAGGCCAAATTCGGATCAACCCAAATTGACCTGAACCGACTCAAGGTTTGGTTCAGTTTGGCTTATGATCTAATTAGGGTCGGGTCTGATTAGCAAATATTGAGTTCAGGCCAAGTTTTTAAGTTCGGGTAGGGTCGGGTTACTCGAATGGTCAACCCTATATTTATGTTGAATATTTTTTCCAAAATAAAAACTTCTAAATAAATGTTTTGAGGCTTTAAAATTCAGATCGTATTTTTTTTTTTCAAAAAATACTTCTAATAATTATTTTGGGGTGTTGAAAACAGTTGGATGTAACTACAATTAAAACTTAGGTTTAAATCCAAGTGCAACAAAACTTAACTTTTTGGACCCAAATGTAACTATCCAAACTTTTCCTTTCAAGCAAGATGGTTGAGCATGCAGGTGGCTGAGTGATGGAGTTGGATGGCTGGAAGAGGCGCACAAAATGTTTCTCTTAGCACCCATCTGTATGAGGATATAAACCATAGATTAACTGCCATGAGCTCCGGCGATTAGGAGTGCCAATTGTTGGTTAAATCTCAAAATCTAACATATTAGTTAAGTTTGGATCTATTTGGATAATGCTTAATGTGTCAATTGTATAGTTAGGTATATCTTTTTAGAATTAATCAAACTTTAGACTGGTCCGTAATATTGTATGTGCTGACCTATTAGACACCAATTGTTGACACTTAGGAATAATCCATCATTCCCTCATATTCTCACAGTCTCACCCTCAATCCCGTGTATTGGGAATTTTTTTTGTTGATTGGGAAATCGGGAATGCTCAGTTCAAGTTGTTGGCAGCAGAGATTGGTGGTTTTGGTTGTGAGTTCGAGTTGTTGGTAGTGGAACTAGAGAAAACTTCAAATGGTCAAGCCTCTGGTAAAGCCTATACAAGTAAAGCTTCTCTCATCTTAGCTACTAGTGTTGGCCAGTAGCTAGAATTGTTTTTTTAAATTTTATTCAGTTTCATACTTTTTTTAAAAGACCCAAAATAACTGGTTTCATGTAGTTAAATTTTAAGTATATTTTTATTTTTATGTAAACTAAATTAGAAGCTAAACTTTTATGCTCATATGAAATGTAATTTTATTTGAATAAACTTCATTAATTCGGACTAACCTACAAAAATACATTTGGATTAGACCAACCCGAAATAAAAGGAGTTAGGATGGATTGGGTTGGGCTTAGAATGAAAAAAATTGGTTATGCACTGGACTGGCCCAATCTCAATAAATATGAGCTAATGTAGGTTAGATTTTATTAGTTACGGTTTTTACCCTGTTGGCACTCCACCGGCGAACATCTACGACCCTTTCTCCCCTATATATATATATATACATTCTATATGGATTTTTTTTAATTATTTAAATAATATTTATAAATATAAAATTATTATTAATAAAGTTTTAAAAATAAAATTCGCTGGCTATTTATAATGGCGAGCGGTACCACCATGGCACAAGCGTCACGTTGCCACGGTAACACTATCGCCAATTAGAATGGCGAGATCCAGGCGCATCTCGCCATTCTAATTGGCGAGATTCGGCTCGTGTTAAAATAGAACCCAAGCCCAGTACCTTCTACACCCCACTTCTTCCTCCTCTCGGCTTCTATGACCCCCTCACCTCCCCTCTGCCGGAGGTAAAAAATTGGAAGAAATTTAAGGAGGGCGCCAGAGTGGAGGTAGCGAGATCCGTCCCTTTAAATGGCGAGATCGCACCCGATGTAGCTAATTAGAATGGCGAGATCCGTCTGGATCTCGTCATTTTAATTAGCAACAATGCCACTATGGCGACTACACGGACGGTGGCACCTGCTCACCATGCTAAATGGCGAGCGAATTTTATTTTTAAACTTTATTAAAATAATTTTATATTTATAAAAATATTCAAAAAATCCATTATATATATATATATATATATATATATATATATATATATATATATATATATATATATATATATATATATATATATAAGTTGAAGATTTGGTTGTATGTTATATCATAATAAATTATTTAATAGTAAAAGTAAATTTAGATTATATACAATATTATCATAAATATTGTGTGATTTATACTACGTAGGAAGTTATAAAATTGTCTAGTTTTTTCATTCATCTTATTATTTATATAACTCTCAGATTAGATTTATTTTATTTGTGAATTTGTTTTCTTGATTTTTTAAAGATATATATTTTTTTATCTCTTTAGAAAAATATAATATAAAATAAGTAATATAATGAGAGAAATAAAAATAAATTTTAATTGTAAATTAAGAAAATTATAATTATCACTAATTATAAAATTAAAAAATAATTTCTAATTATTTTTTAGCACCTGTATTGCTGGTGGGTCGTCCGCTAGTGTGTATGTGTGTGTATATATATATAGTTTATTTATTTTTATTATATTTATATTTTCGAAGATCCGAATTCTAAATAAACTTTTGAACCATTAGAGGTACTCTGGGAATTAAAAAGTACTCTAAAAGAAAATCATTAGCTTTTGCCAAGTTGTACTTGCACATCATCAAAGTTAAGCTAACAAACAGTATGGTTAATGTAGCTCATTGGATTCCAGTATGGATTGATAATACACGGAATTTTGAAATTTCAAACTATTGATATTGATATGTTCTTTTTAATCCATATAAATCAAAATTCATTCAATTTGAACATTCTATACAACATTTTTCAAAGTAATTTATAAAGATGCCTCTATTTTAACTGTTTCTGTAGAAGAATGAACAATTAAGTTTAAATTGCGGTACTTAAATAGTTTCAATTTATAAATAATTTGTAAAAGTTTTGATATTTTATTGGAGATTCATATAATAATAATAATCAGACTTTGAACATAATCTCATTCCGCTTGCGAGAATGAGAGCATTTTGAGAGAGATTGAGAGGGGAAATTTCATCTTAGTCTGAATTGAGCTTCTCTCAGCTGACATATTTTAATATTGTCTCCACTTTTTTATTCCTGTAGGCATGAATTTAGAATTAGGGATTGAAATAGTAGGCTAGAATGTGATTTTTTGGAAAGTTAACTGTACAGAATTTTTGGAGAAATTTAGTTTTATGGCCATCATCAGCGCGTGCTTCAGCCATAACCGGTCCAAAATTGATATAGTCGGGTTGGTCCGTTCTAGACTCCTTCAAATTCAGTCCAATATGCGGTCCAAAAGCTACTTTCTATTAATTCTTCTGTTGGGACTGGTCCAACGGCCTTAGTAGCTTTTGCTCAGAATCTGACTGTATCTCATTTCTCTTATACTTTTAAGTATATATCATATGTTACTTTCTTTTATTTTAATCATACCACTTGCATTATTTTTTATTGTTAATTAATTATAAATGTCATACATGTAACTTATTATTAAGAAAAGCAAAGAATTTTAAAAGTCATGAGATCATAATTTATAGATACATATTTATCTAAGTGTAATATATAGAAGATAAAGTAAAATTATATGTGTAATATAAGCCGGCATTCCTTTTTTTTTTTTTTTTTTTTTAATCTCATCAGTCATACTTTTTATTTTTTTATATGATAAGGAGTTTTTCGTTATCAAAGTGTAGGCTCATATATATAAACAGATGTTTGAATAGGAGATGTTGGCATGTTAGGCTATATCCAACGTAAATAAGCATCTAACTATCTATATTATAAAAAGACGAGAGGGAGGTTGGTGGTGTTTATATTCCGGTATTGATAGTCTAATAATAAAAATAAGTTATAATATCCATCTAATAAGCGAGGTATCCATTAAAATCAGTAACAATAACTATCTATTACAATAAGTTATCTATAATATTTAAGCAGGAGGGGGAGTTGCTACAGTGCATGCCCCCCCCCAATATATATATATATATATATATATTATAAGTATTTTAAAATATATTTAATTAAAATAATAATAATATATATTTTAAATATTAAATATATATATATATATATATATATATATATATTAAAATAATATCTTAACTTTTTAAATATTTTATTTTTAAATAATTACATATTTTAAATATATTTTTTTAAATTAAAAAAAAAATAAAATTTTTTTTTTTATCACACGCATCGCGGGTGATGTTTCCGCTAGTAGTAATTAGCTATGATAGTAACTCTATATATCTTACATAATAAAAGCAAATTATTTCTAGCACATGTATCTGTCGCCTTCCTATTGGTTATAAAGGGCCCTGGACCATGGTTGAATTCATTCATTGATTATAACTGGAATGTTGATTGAGTTGTGATCGAGTATGATCTTGACCGATTTATGATCGAAAGTAGATGTGGCTAAGAGAAACGTACAAACGTCACACAGAAAATATAAATTTTACGTGAAAACTCTTGCTATAGGCCGAGGTAAAATCTTCGGTGACCGTGCGGCAAGCTACATAAATTCACTAAAAAGTGATAAAAAATTGTAATTTTTTCTCACGTTACTCTATGGATCGAAGTTGCAAAGCCTCGACCTTGATTACAACATTCTTTCTTTCTTTCATGCTCCCAGTCCTCTCTCAGTTAGCGGTAAAAACAATTATTTATATATATCCTTTGCAAGCCTAGTGGTGATGGAAGTAATAGATATAGTTGGAGTAATGAAAATAATAGTAGTAGTGGGAGTTATAGAAGTAATGAGAGTAGTCGAAGTTGATCGATCATCCTTACCCTCGGCTGTATATGGCGTCTCTTCGATTAACAAGCGGCATGTTAAATTCATACTATATCAATTTGATTTGTGACATGGACTGATCGGTTGAAATGTTGCCACCCCGTGGCCTTCTAAATCGGCTATGAACTTGCTCGGCTGACCTGGATTGGCTTCGCTGATCACAACCTTTACTGCGCTTGATGATTCTAATAACTGCTGATCACATATTGTGCTGCAGCTTGTAGACCTTATGACCTAGCTGAGGAAGAAGCTACTGCTTGCAGGAACATCAGATCTTGTGCTGTTATTGGATGTGTTTGATTTTAGTTTATTAGATAGTTTTAAAATGGTAGAATGTAGAATAATCTAATTTTAAGTTATAAACAGCGTTTGATAAAGTAGCTTATTAGACAGCTTGTAGATGATAGATTATTAAAAATTAGCTTATTCCTACATACTACTTCTTCTAGCATGTGATGACAAGCTGCTAGATGATAGATAATCATTTAGTAAAATATCCCTGCTCTATATGCAAATTATAATATATGTTATTATATAATCATCTCATCTTTTTCCTACGTTACTGCAGAGGCAACCTCGAAACGCTGCCGTTGCGACCTCATCCCCGTGCCCTCACTATCTCGCTGCCACGACCTTCCCGCTGTGCCCCGCAACCTCTCATACGTACTACTGTGACCTTATCTTAGACAACGTAATTAGAATTTAAAAAAATTATCATATATATTTTAATAAGTTTAATAGCTGGCGAAATTCATACTTTTATATTATGATTATTAATAATTTGAATGATATTAATCATATATATGAATAAAATACTATTTATGTCATTTTTTGTCATTTTATAAACCATCTACATTAAAACGTTTTATTTATCAAATACTTTTATAAAACTTAGTTACATTATACAATCGGCTAGATTAGAAGGACTAGCTAAATAAATATATTAATTATACAAACTAAATTTATTTACAAACTATCAGCCGCTGCCAAACACACCCATTAGCTAATGACTCCCAACAGCTGCTGCCAGATGATGCAGTTGTTTAATGCGTAGGCTGGGCTTGCCTATACGGGCTGGCATTTTCATTGTCTGGGCCCATGGAAATGGATTGGGGCCTATTAATCCAAGCCCGTGATCCCAAATCCAACGTTTCTCGTGCAATTACAGCACATTCGTGCCTCTCGCTTTCGTGCATTCTCTGCAACCCACCACCGATCTATCCCCCCAGTTGCAGCAACCAACCGTATTCGCCGGCGATGGTAACAGGCGGAGGCCAGGACACGGCGGAACTGCCATCAATTGACGTGTCCCGTCTGGCGGCGCGGTGGGGTTCGAGCCCGGAATGGCGCGCGGCGGCGGCGTCGCTGGACTCGGAAGCGGAGCCTCGCGAGCTCAACACGATAAACAGCTCGGGTTTGTTCCACACGGTTTCGACGGACAAGCTTTCGGTCCGCTACGCTGGGACGCATCAGCACGGCCACGATGTCGGCGTCGTTCAGGCCGACGCCCCCGCACCGACGCGCCGGTTGGCTTATTACTTCGAGATGCTAGTCAAGAACGCTGGGGTCAAGGGCCAGATTGCCATTGGATTCACACAGCAGAATTTCAAGATGCGACGACAACCAGGGTATCATCAGATTGTTTTCTGATCTCTTAGCCGATGTTGCTTTTGCACCGAAATTTTAGATTCCTTTGCTTTCGGGTGCTATGTCTATTACTTGATTTCTGTTATTACTCAGTCAGCTTTTACTTTCCTGTATTAACAAAATGCCAGAAAATACTTCGGAAAGAAAAAAAAAAACAAAGTGTTGAAGTCATGCACGGGCAAAATGAGTTACTTATGAGTATCCAAATTTCAGTCTCGACATAAATGAGTTACTTGAATATTTAACCTGCGTAAATAGAGATTGTTGGTCCAGTTTCCATGTTTATTGCTCATCCTTCAGGTAAGAAATGTTATAGGTGCTTTACCCAAGAAATGCAACAGCAAGTATGGCAGTTGTAATACAGTTAAAAAGTGCCAAAGGAAGTCTTTCTTTGGTTCTTTTTTTCTTTCATGTGTTTGCCAGTAAAAGAAGCTACTTGCTCTCTAGACTGTCATTACTTATATGTTTGTATGATTTACATTACTAGAAACAGCATTTTCTTTTTTGTCTGAATGACTACTGCCTAAAGTGAAAGAGCATTACCTGTTTTTTGGTATTTATTCGAGTGTATTCCTTTTCATGCAGGTGGGAGGCAAATAGTTGTGGATATCATGGAGATGATGGATATCTTTACCGTGGACAAGGCAAGGGAGAATCTTTTGGGCCAACTTTTACACTTGGTGATACTATTGGAGCTGGAATTAATTATGCTACACATGAGTTCTTTTTTACGTAAGTCATTAACTTAATTTAGGCTGCATACTTGTCTTTTCTTCGTGGTTAAAGAGTCGCTACTTGGATTCTGTGGGCTGAGTGATGAATAGTAGTTGGTATTCACTGGTCATATACCAAAATGTTGTCCCTCACTTTTTTCTTTTTTTTAAAAAAAAAAAAAACAATAACAGGTAAAGAAACATGCTTATTCATTTTTAATTCACTTTACCTTTGAGAAGCTACTTTTCTATTTTCGTATATGTATGAACTTGCTATTAAGCACCGCCACCAACTACAACTCAATGATAAGTCCTGCATGGGCGGAGTTATGGGGAAGGTAAGATATATGCAGCAATGCCTGAGAGAAGCAAAACCTAAAACACGAGCGTGTGAGCATAAAAGTCCGTAGAGCAAGAAATCAAACTGAGTGCGTCCAAGACAAGCAAAAAAAGAAGCACCCAAACAGTTACGCAAAAAAAAAAAAAATCATGGCAACCGACGGAAAGAATGTAGACTCAAAGGCATCTGAATCGCGTGTTCTACACCGCCACTCAATTCGACTTATAGCTAACTTATCATCTAGTTCTAAAATAGTAAGGACCTGTCGAATGGTTTCTCTCCAATTCGTGGCCTACCTCTTCTTCCTTTTCACTCTTTAGTCAACCCTTGACACCTTCTAAGTAGTTGTTGGTCTTCTCTAACATGACAAGATCATTATAACCGTCATCCCTCATTTTGTCTTTAATAGAAACCATCTCGGGTTTTTGTTTGATCGCCCTATTCTGGATTCTATCTTTGATAGAGTGACTGCAGATCTAACACAACATCTTTGCCACTCTCTTTCGATGGATATGCTGACGTTTAAACATTCATTGCCGTATAAAATAGCTGGTTGTATAGCAGCATTATAGTGCTTTTTCTTCAATTTAGTGGAAAACCTTCTATCGCACTAAATTCCTGACACTTTTTTTTTAGTTATAATATCATGCTTTGTTTTGATGGCTTTCATAATTACATTTAGCGTTTATTTCTCCATTTTCCTGCAGGATGAAATCTAAGTACTTGAAACTTGCCTTTTGATGGTTGCTCTTTGTCCCCAACTTTATAAAAAAACCTTTAATGGGTGGTCACATGATCAAACTTGCAGTCTAGCCTTTGGGCTTGCTTAGTCTAAAACCGTTTGATTTCAATGTCGCCATCATTGCTTGAGCTTCCAAACCCCTTCCTTTGTGCCATCAACAAGCGCAGGGTCGTCTGCAATAAGCATGCCCTAGGGGATATCATCTTGAATTTGTCTTTGTCAACTCATTTTATACTTAAAGAAAATAAAAAAGGGCTCGGGACTACTAAGAAAAGCTTCGCTATTCGTAATTCTTACCTTATCATGCAAATCATTCTTCACTTTCTGTATTCCTGTGATCATTTCAAACTGAATATGACTTACCTGTGAAGCTTGTTTTATCTAACTTTTCTGGTTAATATTAAGTTCGACTGATTTCTAATAAGAGTTTGTCATTACTTATATATATTATTCAACATGCCTATGTTACGCCTTTTTTGCTAGGAAAAATGGGAAGCTTGTTGGAACTGTCTGCAAGGATATCAAAGGTCCGCTGTACCCAACTATTGCTGTCCACAGTCAGAATGAAGAGTATGCTTGATCCTGATTAGCATTTTTAGTTGTCTCATTTATGGTCCAAAATTTATTACTGCTAGGTGGGATTATTTATACTACATTGTATCATATCATATTATCGGACATGCGATGTATGGATGTAGTGAAATATTATGACATTTAAAGTATTACAAATGGTATAAGAATAGTGTAGAATTCCTTGTTAGAGTTAGTACTTTCTAATGCTTGTATACTTATGAGTATTCGAATTTGTACAACTTATTATATTCTTAATATGTCAGGGTGACTGTGAATTTTGGAAAGCAACCATTCCTTTTTGACATTGAGGTATGATCTAGGTGCAATTTATCAATAAACATTATCGATTTTCAGCCTTTTTATGTGCTGATTGCAGTGTCTGGTTCTTGCTTCTTTCCTTGGATTAATATCTCTTTCAAATAACTTTTGTTTTTCCTACTTTGTTTCTCTGTAATTATCTTGATGATCTTGTGAGTTTGGACAATGGTCCATAAGCTGCTTTAGAATACTCCTCAGGAGAGCTTGAGACTTTTGTCCAAGGAATGTTTTACTGGAGAACTGAATAGTCTTGATCTGTTCCAGTTACTTCTCTGCCTCAATCTTCTGTAACTAACTTGAGTGTATCTGCATTTGTAGCAGTGTCTCCGACTTATCTGAACTTAAGCACCAGCAGTTTTTAGAGCCATTTTTTGTCCTTTTCATTTAATTTCAAATATTGTTCCTGTAATATAACCTGTCATGTCAACCATGCTTCTTAAGGTAGTTGCATATGTTATGTCTGCAATTGCGTCACTTCGTATTTTTGTCGGGCAGCCAGTCACATCTGTTAGAAAGATCTTGTCTTTGGACAAATTTCTTTTTGATATACTGTGATTCCTTAAAAAGTACTATTATTTTAAGTATTCTTGTGTAATTGTACTTCCCATCTTCGTCGACTTATGTATTTCCACAATCTTGTTTCATGCAAGCAATGTCTTAAGATCTGGCCAGGTGGGTCACTGGCCTTAAAAATGGTAGGCATGGGCCATGTTCTTCAGGTGATGTGTAAGTTACTGTTAAAATTATCATAAGTGGAAGATTAGACACACTAGAGTAAAGTCTAGACAAGTTCTTGTAAAGAGTGAAAACTTAATAGTATTTAACTATGATGCAAAAAGTTTGGACGCTGGTGATATTAAAAAATATCGATAGTGCAGCATTTCAGCATTTTCAGCGTTTTAAACATGACATTGAGTTTTCAAAAAGATTCAAGATCTTACAGGACCTACAAACTAGAAAAAAGGTTATGGTCCTGGACATCTGTGGTCTTACACATGAGACTATATTGTTTTTCTAATAAATGCAAATTTGGTGTTTACATTTTTGTTTCTTCACGTTAACAGAATATTATCCATGAGATCTAAGAACTTGCTGCAATCTTTGCTTATGCAGGCCTTTGTTATGGAGGAAAGGCTGAAACAGCGACATATGAGTGACAAATTGTCTTTACCACCCAATCTCAGTCATTGGTAGATATTTCTGCAGTTGTCTAGTTATTCTATTTCCGCACCATTCGTCTATTTTACTTGTGATTTGCAAAGTGACTAGTGATCTACGTGATGGAGGCAATACTGCTCTCATAACGTGGTATATGACCTCCATGATGTCTTTGTGTTTTGCAGAAAAGTATAGTTGTTGGAGTTTGTCAGTTCTTGTTACTTTTTATCCTTTTTTTTTAATAAAATAAAAAATTTAATCTTGTGATGTTAGTTTTCATGTCGATGTACTATCTCTGACATCTGAATCTTTTCACGTTCTTCAACGAATTGAACATCTATTTCTGATGTGTTTCAATCAATTGGGTACATTTATGGTTGTGTTGGAATGAATCAATTGGAATATGTAATTTGCTTATTTGCTAGTCGTAATGTTCTGGAACTTTAATCCATTTCAATTGTGTCCATCAGGCTTGTTCGTACCTATTTGCTACATTATGGTTATCAGGATACTTTAAATTCTTTCGACATGGCAAGTGAATCTGCACGTCCTCCAGATTCTAGTACACAAGAAAATGGATACCATGAACAAGGAGATACATATGCATTGGGTCATAGAAAGATTTTACGTCAGGTAATTGAATTTTAATTTACATATTATTTTATTTTATTTTTTGTCAGTGTTATTAAAGGCGCGCCACGAGTTTTTGCGCTAGTCCGGTCTTGAGGCGGGCGTTGTACAAAAGGCGCGCCTGAGGCGTGCCTAGGCGCAGGGCGTCCGGGCGCGCCTTTTGTACACCTAACTTTCCCCTCCCAAAAAAGAAAGAAAATCTCTTTCAATAGCCCCGTTGGCTCCGTGGTCTCTGACCTTTAAAAGAAAAAAGAAGAAGTTTGAGAGGAAACCGAAACCCTAGCCACCCTACTTATGTTTTGATGTATGTGTGATATTTGACATTTGAAATTGTTAACTAATTATTGCTAGCTCGCTATAACTGCTAATACGTTTTAAACTAATTGTATGTGAACAATTCTTGGTGTGAATTATATGTGAGGTACATTCACATACTTCCTTTTCTTTTGTTTCATTTCATTATGCTATTGCACCAAGTACCGGGTTCTCTTTTAACTTTCAAAACTATGTCACACACCTCAGCAAATTACTTGCTATGTATGTCAATTAGTAACAAAAAAAAGTATCATAAATTGTATTCATTCTCAAAGAGAAAGTAAAGTCACCTTAGTGACTATTTTATTTCAGAGACTTGAAAATATACTTGTTTTGAATAGGGAACATTTTTTGTATCTCATAGGAAAAAGTGTGCTGCACATGCATAAGGCGTGCGCCTCGCCTCGTGCCTTGTGCCCTGCGCCTAGGCTCCAGAAAGACCTTTGCGCCTCGGTGCGCCTTACGCCTTTAATAACATTTTTTTTGGTATATGTCCTGTAGCCGTAAGTTAAACAATTATACTACTAATTGTTCTCTCAAGTTTTTTTTTTTTTTTTTTTTTTTTTTTGTTGTTGTTGTTGTCAAGCTTGCATGTACAAAAGCTGTATCAATTGATGTAATATCATACGTTAAAGCTTTACTTTGTGTTCTATATTAATGTGTTTTACTTGTTTATTCCATGGTGTCCTCCCGAAACGTGCCGGGTCCACAGGGATCCGGCACCGAGACTGTGCCAAACCGGCCGGTTCCACGTCGCTTTTCTTTTTCTATGTATGCACTGTTTATCTTCCGCGAGAAAGATGTAACACTGCTTTTGTATTTTAATTTGTCACGCACATTGTGCCTGTGTGCAGACCTTAAAAATTATTTTTTTTTGTCTTTTTAAATTTTTTTTTGAATTGTATTAAGTAATTTATATTCCAATTTTTAAATGTCATAAAAACTAGTTTATATATATATATATATATATTTTTAATCCTAATATATTTATAAATATAATAATTAACAATTGAAACGGTTCGGCACGGTTGGTACTTCTCGAGTTTGGAATTTACTGAAACTCGGCTTGGCACGGCACGACATGGAAAACTTTGGTTTATACAACAACATAATAAGTCCCGATGGTTACACCCCGGATATCGGCCTCGAGAATCAACACCTAAGCACACATACATCCACACACCTGCAGACAAGTTCACAGATCATGAACTCAAACCATACTCGTCCAAGCAAGCTAAGAGACGATGCACTCAACAAGTAACTGTTAAGCGACTAAAATAAAAGAACAAGGAGAAAAGGGCAACTCAAGGAGAAACAAGAACAAAATTTCAAACCCCAAGCCCTCAAAATGATAATCATTAACACGATTTTTTCGTTGCCACTAAGCTTGAAGAACACGATTTTTACGGAGGTTTAAATCGGTTATATCCTATCGGGCGGTCTTTCTCCAACTTTTCGTCCTATCTCGTCTTTTATTCCACGTCATTTCACCCCTTTACATCTTTTAATGGGTGCAATTATTGTTCTCCATCTCACATGATCAAACCATTTTGTAACTGTCTTTTCCTTATTTCTCATCAATAGAAGTTGCATCGAGTTTTTGCCTTATCACCTCATTGCGGATTCTATCTTTAATGGAGTGGTCTGACCACATCCATTGCGATATCCTCTCTTTCGCCACTCTCTTTCGCTAGATATGCTGGTCTTTAACTGGCCAATATTTAGCGCCATATAACATAATGACCTTACAGCCGTGTGATAACATCTGTGTTCTACATGTGTATAATACCTTCAAATGCATGATACTTCAAGCTATTGATTAGATGTAGATTTAGGTGATGTAAAGTCAACTTGTTCTTGAGTTAAGTTTCCTCAGCAGTGCAATTACTCCCAAGTCAAATTAACTTCTCTTATTTGGCTGACTTCGCTAGCTGATAATTTTTTGTTTGCGCTTGTTGGGTGTATTCAGATCATGGTTAACCATGCTTAATGATGACCTAGACTCTACAAAACGTCTAAGCTTAAACTGCCCATACCGTTGCTTCTGCATAAATCCTGCACTTGGCTAGTAGAGTGGAAAAGGTCTTCAATGGTTCTATGAGAAAAAAAATGGTCTTTGATGTTTCTCTCTGAAGAAAAAGGTTCTTTGATGGTTGTGCAAAATAGTTATTGCTGATGTTCAAGCAAACCGGTGACTTGTGTCTGCAACATAGTTACCAGGTTATTTACTCTGTATGGGACTGTTATTTTGGTTCCTTGACTTGGATTGAATTCTGGATACTATTGCGTTCGGGATACTTCTATGCTTGTGCTGGTTTTCTTACCTCGTCATATTCTGAGGATAAGCTATTACATTCTCCATTCTGCATTTACATTTGGCGATGATTTATTGGTCATTTTTTCCATGAGACTGCGTTCTAGCATTTTAAAATGTTTCTATCATAAAGGAAGTTTAGGAGTATTGTCCTTTCTGCATTTCTATTTGGGTATGATTTACTACTAAGATACTGGTCACTTCTGCAATGAAGCTTATTAAAGCTGGGGATATTGACTCTGCGTTTCAGAAGCTCCAAGATTGGTATCCAGCTGTCCTGCAGGTTAGATATTCATTTATGCATTTTGATATATGTCTTGAAGTTGTAAATCCTTTCACTCCACATACTAAACTGAACATCAGAATGGTAAAACTGGATCACGTATCTTTTATGCTGTGTTGACTATCCAAATGATACAAAATGATTAAGTGCAACCCTTGTTTTTGAGATTAAAGTTCAACCAATTTTTAATTCCATGTGGTGGTCATTCCATCAATCATATCGTATTCAAGAAATGGGGGGGTGGACTTGTGGTTTAATATTACTCAATTTGCCTTTGGACATGATATATTCTTCGACAAAGATTAATAAGTATAAAAAGTGACAAATGGATATAAGATACAATACTAAGTCGCAAATCCATACTTTACATGTTAAGGTCTTTAAGTTCAGTTTTTAAGGTTTGTAGTTTATATATTATACTGTTGTACTGTCTATAATTGTTACTTTTGTTCTCAACAGGATGACTCATCGATCATCTGCTTCTTGTTACATTCTCAACGGTTTATTGAATATGTCAGGGTAAGTTTTTCGCTAGTCGTCATTGCAATGTCTTTGTTTCTGTTAGTTGTTTGTATAGACAACAGATTCAAATGTCAAATCTTAAGACCAGTTCGCTGGTTTGCAGTAAATGCTCCATATTCTCTATTAAGGTATCTTGCTGCAAGAGATATAACAGTAATCTGGAATGAAGTGCTCATGCTGTATGTGTCTCTCTCTATATGTGTGTGCGTGTGCGCGTGTATATGTGTATACATAGAGAGAGAGAGAGAGGGGGAGGGAGGGAATAGTTCTCCTACCGCTAGGATCGTGGTTAGAATTATCAACTGATTTTTCATGCTCTAACTCTTTGATTCAAAATCTGTACCATTGGATGTGATCTACAACAAAAATAACTTGTTATAAGCTAAATTTTTTTAATATGTTTTGACCATCAATCGGTAGATTGAAAGAAGCCGAAAAAAATGAATGGCAGTAAAGTATGAGACTAAAATACATGTTAGACTAAGAAAAATGATGTGAACTGTTGCATGTGATCTAGACATAATGTTATATGAATATATTGAATTTTAAATGATTGGATGTTTGGATAATATATATCTCAAAACTGAGCATGTTTTACTGTCTATTTTGTACATGTCATAACTTACAACATACATCTTGAAAATACCTCAAATTTGGCTTATAGTATATTTTATGCACTTGATCACGTACACTGGTTTGGATTTAAATGTAAGTTCGAATCATATATAACCAACTGATTGGATTTGGGCTAAAATCTTTTCCTTAGAAGATTAAATATACTCTATAAAATAATAATAATAATAATATATTTCTAATACTATTGATAATTACAATAACAAATAATATAATATAATGAAGATCCTTGTCATCAGCATTTATTTGATAGCTTAAGTAAAAAATATGCTCGTTTTCATCCTTGCTTGTTTGAGCAGTCATTGAAGTACTATGATGTCTGTTGAATAGTATGCTCTCTGTAAAGCATGGTGAAATTATATCATAGCAGATTGACTTTGCCAACTAATTTAATATAAGGTCAGGGTATGAGTAATGTATAATAAAGCGATGAAATTAAGATTCTAATGGTAAAATTCCTTCCTCTCCTGTCTCTTTCTCATGCATTCCCCTGCACTTCTACGCTTTCTCCTTATATAACACCACCATAGTGCCAATCTCACCTTTGACAAAATTGGTGGCAATCACTGAAGTTGTCCACCATCACCTTTGATCACCAATAGTGATGGATTATTTTTTACTACCATTAACTTTTTTGGTGCTTGCCACTGTTCTCAGTTCTGTGTGTCTGACTCATGAACGTTGATCAGATATGTTGGGACAGCAGCAGAACTAGATGAGGCATTGTGATTGCTTGAGGCGTGAAGGGGAGACCTGACTTTTTTATGATTGCATGCATGTATGTGTCAAAGTTAAAAATGAATGAAAAATAAAATCTGTAAATAATTATGACTAATAAACTTATTAGAGCTTACAGATACATATGTACCGGAATATAAGGATAAGCATATACGTGTGTATCAACATCTATACATGCACATGCACACACATATACTGATAGGCTAGTCAGACACTTACACACGTATTCTTGTTCAATAGAGAGTAATATGAATATGAGTAGGATGACTTGTGTCACACTGAGTTCCATGCATGGATCGTCTCTTATTGTTTTGGATTACGCGTCATTGCCATTAGTACCTTAGTATTAGTACTAGCTTGGTGTGGCTTTTGAACTTCAAGGATAATGATTTCCTGGTGATTCTGAAACATTATTTTGGATCTTGAAGACAATATACAATTATGACTCCTGTTCCAAATTTCCAATGCAACGTGCTTCTTGGTAATTTAATCAGGCACTTTGATTGTGTAGCACACCTCACCATTTTGGAGTACAAATACATTTCTCTTAGGTTACTTTGTTTAACAATCTTACTCATTGCAATTACCTTGTTTGCAAATCATGCATAGGTTGGTCAGCTGCAGACTGCTATAAGTTATGCACGTGCTGAACTGGCCAAGTTTTTTACTGTTAGACCTTCACCGCCACTACTTGAGGTATTCTCTGTAACTGCTGTCATTTCTTACAGCCTTTTTATGGATTTAGCTCTGGACAGAGTGCTTGAACCTTCAAAGTTAATTTCATTTAGTTTGAGGGCCAAAATTTACTTTTTACCCCTCTACTATACATCTTTAGGTAATCATGTCCCTTAACTTATTTTCGTGACTTTCGTACCTCTCTACAAGTAATATCAGACCGCGATGCCCCAGACGATGATTTAAGCATTAATCATGCTGATGTGGCACAAATTATAATTTTTTAATATTTTTTATTATATTTATTAATATCGGTATGGGTATTTTAGTAATTTTGGTATTTAAATTTATATTGACCGGTGTTATGCCGAACCACCGTCGGCCGCCGGCCGTACCGCCGTCGCTGGCCACTTGTTCCGCCCGCTGCGCCGCCAGCGCCACCGCTGCCGCTGCCGACCTCCCCTTTTGCTTCTGCTCGCACTACTGCTCCTGCTGCTGCTCGCGTTGTTGCTTCCGCTGCTGCCGGCTTCCTGCGCTCAGCTCTCGCCGGATATCTCGACCTCCTCTGCGCTCAGCATCGCCTCCGGCGAGATCCAAGCCTATGCCGACCTCCTCCACACTCAGCTCCGCCTCCGGCGAGATCGAAGCCGATCACGACCTCCTCCGCGCTCCGCTCCGCCTCCGGCAAGATCCAAGCTGATCTCGACCTCCTCCACGCTCAGCTCTCGCCAGAGATCTCCACCTCCTCCGTGTTCAACTCCGCCTCCGCGCTCAGCTCTCGTCGAAGATCTCGACCTCCTCCACGCACAGCTCTGCCTCCGGCGAGATCCAAGCCGATGCCGACCTCCTCCGCACTCAGCTCCGCCTCGGGGGAGATCGAAGCCGATCCCGACCTCTTCCCCGCTCAGCTCCGCCTTCGGCAAGATCCAAGCCGATCTCAACGTCCTCCGCGCTCAGCTCTCGCCGGAGATCGCGACCTCCTCCGCACCCAGCTCTGCCTCTGGCGAGATCCAAGCCGATCTCGACCTCCTCCGTGCTCAGCTCTGCCTCAGGCGACCTCCTCCGCGCTCAGCTCTGCCTCAGGCGAGATCCAAGCCGGTCCGACCTCCTCAGCGCCGTCGAAGCGAGGAACCCATGCTCTCTGTCGCGCCGTGTCCCAGATCCCGAGCTCCCCATCTCTCTCTCTCTCGCGTCCGGCAGCGACAGCGGCAGCAGGGGAGGCCGGCAGTGGCGATGGCGCCGGCGGTGCAGCGGGCGGAACAAGTGGCCAGCGACGACGGTACGGCCGACGGTAGTTCGGCATAACACCGGTCAATATAAATTTTAATACCAAATTACCAAAATACCCATACCGATATTAATAAATATAATAAAAAATATTAAAAAATTTATAATTGGTGCCACATCAGAATGATTAACGCTTAAATCATCATCTGCGGTATCGCGGTCTGATATTACTTGTAAGGGGGTACAAAAGTCACGAAAATAAGTTAAGGGGTATGATTGCCTAAAAATATATAGTAGAGGGGTAAAAAGTAAATTTTGGCCTTAGTTTGAGTTAATCCCCACAGTAACCTTCGTGAACCATTTGAACTGGGCCTGGCGTAGGAACATGTTGAATAGCATGGTTAATGATTGTTTATGGCTACAAGACTTTCTACCCTGATAGTCTATGGATTTTCAAGCTAACAATTTCTTAATTCTAATTGTAGATAGCATCTCTCTATTTGATTAGGTTAGTTTGTGAGCTGAACAGTGAGCTAGCACTTTCAAATGTAATTAGTTAGTTAAGCTAACAACTTGGGTTGGACCCAGCGGCACACTGGTAGGAGCCATCTCCTCCCAAGGCACGGGTGTGGGTTTGAGTCCTGGAAACGCCCTTTGCGAGTTAGCGGGCATGGGCGTGTACATGCCCCTTTGAGCTTGTAGTACTGGATTGCCTTCCGCGCTAGGTCCACCTTTTTGTTTAAGCCAACAGCTTACTGCTTAATGTTTATCTCAAATACAGCATAGATCCTGTCATGGAAATACATGTAAATCCTTGAACTAATATAATATCATGATTAATCTTGCAGAGTGGCATGTTTTAATAATACAGATGTTGAAACATTTTCTTAAGAGGTTGTTCTTAAAGCAGAAATTTTCTATATTAAGTCATGTTCAAATATGGTTTTAGGCCACATTGCTACGTCACAGATCTCTTGTTTACAATAGACTATTGCTTTGTGCATCTTGATTATTGCAATCTTAACTTTGGCCTTGACATTAGCGATTGGATATCAAACTTCAACTTTGGTGGATTGGTTCTATAGATTTTATATTTCTTCCTTCACCATATCCTTGGCATTCAACCGTTATAGTATGAGGTAGTCTCCTTTTAAATGTGGTTATCTATGATAAGAACGATATGGTCTATTCACCTACATTAGATAATTTCTGATGTTACCTAGCTGATAAGAGTTATTGAATGGACTTCATAAGTTTTAGGGTAGAGTTGTAAGGAGGCGTAGCCTGTACTTGTATTTGTCATGATCGGCATTCACCATGTGGGCTCCAATCTTTGCATTCTTTCTGTCCATCTTTCCTCTTGTAATAAATGTTAGAAACCAGTTGAAGGATGTACTTGCAGCAATTAAAACTTCATGAATTGTAGAAATGATAACTTTTGCTGTTTTCTGATAAGGATGGAAGCATCGGTCTTTAATTATGTGCTAGGGTATTATAGTATTTTGGTGTTGAGTAAAACTTGGATCTCTTCATACTTCTATTATAAAAATTACAAGACAATGGATTAAGTAGGGATTCTCATTCTCTAAAATTGGCGTGTTTCTAACAGGCGTTGCTGATTCTTCTATTATAATCTCGCATTGCTGAATTTTCTTTTATAATTTTCCCTTCTTGTTAGGATATCGTTGCTCTGTTAGCATATGAAGACCCGTCAGGATCCTGTGTAGGGTATTTACTCGATATGTCCCAGCGTGAGTACGTTGCAGACGCTGTAAATGCAGTTATCCTGTCAACAAATCCCAATATCAAGGACCCAGAAAATGCTTTGTACTCCTGCCTTGAAAAGTTGCTAAGGCAGCTAACAGCTTGCTGCTTGGAAAGAAGGGCGTCCGACGGGGACCACGGAGAGGCATTTTACCTCCACAGAGAACTGCAATCTTCTGGAAGGATAAAGATCTAGATAGTCTTCCGATAACTACATCATTAAACAGATTCTTAAGTTTCTATCCGCCGGAGAATTACGAAATTGTAATTAGTCTGTCGATTATTGTGCAAGTGGAATTGCAATGATCTTCGTTCATTCCAACTGGAGCTGTAACTACTGGCAGCATTTGAACATTCATGTAAATAAGTATTATAAATTTTTCAATTCCGATTTGTGTTGGTTCCTAAGCAGCTTCCGGAGACCTTTCTGCTGAGTTTATCTGATCATTTTCGCTCCCCACTAAATGTATGGTGGGGATTGGTGTGGCTAAAGGTCATCAGCATAAACAAAACTTGGTCCTTATCCGCCATAAGTTATCCTGATCCAAATTGGCTTATTGAAAATAACTTTTGTGTCATGGCGGATCAAAAGTTCTGATTTAGGGGGTGTCTAACCGACCAAGCCCCAGCTGCGCGCGCATGTTCCTTCACGCGCTTGTCATGTCTGTCCGAGTGCTGCCTATTGCTCGGATGCGAGCTCCCCTGCGTGCATCGCCTGTCTGCATGGGTTGGCTAATTGAAAATAAACTTTTATGTGACACAGCAGATCAAAAGTTCTACTTTTAGGGGCTATCTAACCGATCAAGCTCCACCTGTGCGCGCATGCTCCTTCCTGCACTTGTTAGGGACTCACATCTGTCCGAGCGCTGCCCTTTGCTTGGATGCGAGCTCGCCTATGTGCATTGCCTGTTCGCATGTGTTGGCGTCGCGAGTTGCCACGGTTATCGCAATATCTGTGCCAGCGCCTGTTCTTGGCCGTGCCTTGCTATCACGCGTGTCCACTGCACGCGTGCTTGCTCGTGCTGCTACTACTCGCCTATGCCAGTAATGCCAGCCTAGGTCCGGCGTATGCTCGCGCCGCCATTGATCTGCTTGGACCGATTGTCAACCCGGTTTGATAGTTTGACAAGTCTACGAAGTGGAATGGGCCATGGAAATTTTCTAGATACCAATAAAAGCAACGTTGTATATTTTCGTGGAGTTTTAATTATGAGTGGTGCTCCAACAACATTTTTTTATCATTAATTTTGCAGAACTGATGATACATGGCCTTCTTAAAACGCGGGGATGAGTCTCGGAATAGTTGTAGCTGACGTATGGATGATACTATCAATGACGATAATTAGGAAAAAAATATATTATTGTATGTATAATATATATATATATATATATATATATATATATATATATATATATATATATGCAAAGTAGCTTGGTAATGAATACTAATATACACGTACTAATGTTAGCATACATTATGAAATATTCTTTTTTTTTAAAAAAAAAAATTATGAGGAAACACCTTATCAATGATCGGTCCACTTTATGTGACTATCCTAACATGTAAACTCCACAGGCTTTTGTATCCAATTCATTACAAGCACATTTATATATTGGAAAGGAGATCGTGCATCCCTCGTAGAGTTTGGATTTTTCGCAGATAGATCTATTGACCTGCACTCTGCGAAATTAAATTTAGTGGATGCGGGATTCAAACCCATGATAAATATTGGTTTTCAAGCAAAAATACTGTCATATTACTTCAACCCTATTTTTGTTTTGTTTTGTTTTTGTTTTTTTTTTTTTTTTTTTTTTTGTGAGAAGAATACTTCGATCCATATTATTACCCTGAATATTCTAATAATTAATGTACATAACTTAAGTCAACTGAGTAGTTAGCAGTAGTGTAATTGATTTTGAAACTATTAAGGTGACGTTTGGTTGGTAAGTTAGAATCAGAATGGGTATCGAAATTGAAATGCAGTGGAATCGGATTGGAAATGATCACAAGTTATATAACGTTTGGTCCATTATAGAATCGGAATCAAATTGCTGGTGAATTTTCTAATTCTATTCTGGTAGAAACATCCGGTAATCAGAATTTCTTTAATAACAAGAATCCAATTCTTATTCTAGACGGTTACAATTCTAATTTTTTCTCAACCAAATATCTACAATCGGAATAGGTGGTTCTAATTTCCATTCCATACGGTTAAAATACCAACCAAACACCACATAAATACTGCTTAAAAACTAACTGAAAATTGTTTTGCTATCTAGCAACACGTGGATGAGATATGTAGGCCTCGAGATAGCTAACTTACTAAATCGAACGTGTAAGTATAATATATTACACCAACTATAAAGCAGCTAACCACTCCTTTCTGTCATGCTGAAAGCAACAAACCAACCCTTTCTAAATTGTGATAAAAATAAATAAATAAATAGTTATTGTTACATTATTATTCTGTACAAAATATTGGAAAGCAGCTAAATAACATCCATTCAGCGGTGAAATATGTCAGCAGCAACAAAAACCTAACCTACACCGACCAAACCATCCAACTCCTCCTACATCTCAGTCAGAGTCCATGAGCAACTTCGCCGGAGGAAGTTTTCCGACCAGCAACCCCGGCGGCGTCGCCAACTTGTCGATCTCTAGCTGCCGCATAGGCTTCACCATTGGTGTCCTCGCTCTCACTGTCGCCGCTGCCGTGGTAGCTTTCCTCCTCGTCGCCATCGTCTTGGTCGCACTTGCTTCTTACTTCCCGCGTCTTCCGACCCCTCCGTTCCTCCGGCCAGCCTTTGCCGGTGCGGTGACGCCGGGACTCGACGATGCCACGTTGGCGAGCTATCCAAAGACCATCTACTCGCAGCCTGAAAGACATTTTCTCGGCGACGAGGACGACGCAGGAACGGCGATGGTGACGACGTGTTGCTCGATATGTCTAACTGACTACAAGGACGGAGAGGTTATCCGGCAGTTACCAGAGTGCGGCCACCAGTTCCACGTAGACTGCGTTGATCAGTGGTTGAGATTGAGTGCCACGTGTCCCATGTGCCGCCGGAGGTTGCCGGCGCCTTCGCTGCTGGCCAAGGCAGCGGCGCCGCTCGGGCTGCGGGTGTTAGTTGTTTAGACGATATCAAGGTTGTCTGTCATCCATGTTGTGGATCGATTATTACAAAAATTATGAAGTTGATCCACTTGACGTGGAGAAATTCGATTATATAAATTTTATTTGTGCAGCGACTAGTTTTTTTTTTTTTTGAAAATTTTAAAACTATTTGTTTAAAGAATGAAAATAAAAATAAAAATTATAAATTTTGACAATATCTATAATTTTAATGTTAATTTTTTTTTTTCAAAAATATATCTAAATAGATATTTTAAAATTTTAAAAATTAACGAATATTAAAATAATTATAAATTTATTTTAAATTCGTTAATTTTTAGAGTCCCAAAATATATACTTACGAGTATATTTTTAAAAACTTTCAATATAAAATTTATAAATCTTACCAAAATCTATAACTTTTATTTTTATTTTTATTTTTAAAAGAATTCCTAAAACTTATTTTTATAAAATTGCACACCGTGCAATTAACATTTATCCGGGCGACGCACGGACTAGAATTTCACGTTGACGTGTTATTGGGTTTAAGAATTTAATGGAAATGTAGGTAGCAGCTACGCGAATCACGAGCATCAAGTTTTGAGTATCGATTGAAGCACATGCAGTTCGTGAAAGGATACAGCTTGAATTGAATTCGATTGAAACGGAGCTGTCATTGGCTCAAAAACTTAATTGATTTTGATTATTACATAGAGTGATAAAAAAAAAAAATCGAATATGGATATAGGTATTTGAGAAATCTGTACATGAAGTTGCTGGTGCTGCTAGCAGATTAAAAAGAACGGAAAATTATGAATACCAGAATAAGCAGTTATTTTGTAAAAAGTTATTTTTAAAATTTTTTTAAGAGTCAATAATTATTTTATAATTTTAAAATAATTAATTTTTTAGCTATACTCATTAAATTAACGTTAATATCTTTATTAAATTAATGTTAAAACCCTTATTAAGTGTGGCCAAAACCTGTAATTCCAATTTCTCCAACAATTTGAAGTATAAAAACGACGAAAATTGAGAGCCAATTATCTAACTGTTTTCCTGATGAAGACAACATAATCCAGAGCAGGAAAGCTATAGATCAAGCACTCAATGAGATTGAATATTAAGTCCTGATTTTTTTTAATAATTAACCAAAAATAATCAGTCTTTCCTCTTCTTCTCAACAATAATTGCAACCTTCCCGTCCTTTCCTGCGACGGCCATGCCGTGCTCAAGGCCACCGGTGATCCTCAGGATTCGTTCACTGATCTTCATTAAATCCCCTTAAAATCCCATCCTCAATGTATAAATCTGTAACACCTCAAATCAACAAGAAGACGAAGATCAGATCAAGAAGAAGGAACAACAGAACTCAAAATGAAAAGTATAGAAGAAGGCAAAAAGAATACTTAACTTCCAAGGCAGAGTACGTAGAAGACGTGGTGGTAGATCCATCTCATGGCAATGGTGTAAATAACATCAACCTCAATGGCACTTTTATAACGTCTGGATGGCAAGCTGTAAAATATAGCAACTCTAAGTCTAAAATAGTTATTCTGTTCTGGGCTTAATAGATTTTGTTACTAGATGGGCCACTATAAATAGGCGTTAGGAGTCGTTGTGATGGATACTACATATTTTCCCAAATTCAACAGAACTTTTCTATCCAATTTACCAGTATAAACCATCGTCTTCTTTCTCACCGGAAAGCTCTCAATCCACCATTAATCCTCTCAAATCTCTGGTTGCTCTCACTTCCCGTGGGAGTCTCATCGGGCCATCCGAGTGGAGGCGTTACACAATCAATATATAATTGTTATTACCAGTAAAAAAAAAAAAGGCTCGTATGCTTTTTTTTTACAGACTGAGCTTCGCTTCGAAAAATAAAACTAGGGATTTTATTGAATATATTCTTGAGCGTTTTGAAGTGTCAACGGCTACCAAAAATGGTCGATTTCAACGGGAACCACCAGCCCGCTACCGTCGATTACACTGACGAGCTTCGATTCATCGACAATTACCACAAATATGCTGTTAATGCCCTTTATCATCTTCTCTCTAAATAGCCTCCGCGGCCTCTGACGAAGTTGAACATCGGGTCTGCACTGTCGATATAGAGATCAACGACGGGATGCGAGCTGAGGAGTTTCAACTTTCAAGAATTAGTAAGGATCAATTTAATGAACCGAAAAGCTAAAAAATAATAATATTAACATTAAAGAATTATTATTAACTCTAAAAATTAGAAGAGTTCTTTTTTTTTTTAAATGTTTGATTACTAGAAATTTAAATGTTTCATTATGCATTACAAGCGGTTTAACTGGCCAGGCCTTAAACAGATAATAATGACTGCCACAGGTTACATTATCATGTATCAGTATGTGACTATGTGTGACTGCTCCGAGCTCGTAGTCTCCAGTTTTATGGTATATATATATATATATATATATATATATATATATATATATATATATAATATATATATATATATATATATATATAATATATATATAATATATATATAGAAATAGACTAATCTCCACTCGACAGGAGCTCGGCCCGCTCCTGTCGAGTCCGTAGCCGTTGGATCGCGGTGATCCGACGGCTGAAATCCGACCCGAGCTCTATAAAAATACGCGCGTGATGTCGGCCGTCGGATCGCCGAGGTGATCCGACGGCTGAAATCGATCCGAGCTCTTACAAAACACGCGCGTGATCTCAGCCGTCGGATCGTCGCGATCCGACGGCTGCTGAGTCGACAGGAGCGAGCCGTGCTCCTGTCGAGTGGAGATTAGCATCTCTCATATATATATATATATATATATATATATATATAGAAAATGTAGTTTAATGGTATTTTATATTATAATATATTTACTAATTAAATAAATTTAAATTATATATCGTAGCTATCATAAATACTATATGACTTATATTGCATAGAAAGTTATAACACAACACTTTTTTTCTCTAATTTATATTTTTTTATGTAATTTCATATTAGATTTTTTTAGTTATTAAATTTATATTTCTTTATTTTAAAAAATTTATTTTTATTCTTTTAGAATAAACATAATCGATAATATATCGATATAATTGAAAAAATTAATATATTTTTATTATAAATTAAAAAGTTATAAAATTTTCTAATTATAAAATTTAATAATAATTTTGAATTATTTATGGACATTTCTAGTATATCCAGATTTCTTGTGCTGGCCTTTGCGAGTAGAAATATTAGAAAATTGAGGACTCTATTTTTTTGTTTTTTAAGATAAAAACTTTTTTGTTTGTCAAAGAGTGGAAATTTAACCACTTAGCACTTCATTAATCTAGTAGAGCCGATACCAATAGCATCCAAATGTAATAGATTAGATAAAAACTTTATCAATTACAATGACCTTCCGAGTTTGATGGCGTTGTGAATTGGTATCTGTCATCCACTTTATTGTAAAACATGCAAACAACACACCCATATTACGTGTGTAAATTTTAAAATTTATAAAATTAATTATTTTTTTTAATAATATTAGAAAATATTTTTATTTATTTTAATAATACAAATACATTATATATTATATTTTTTTTAAGAGAATAATAAAATAAATCTTAAATAAATATAAAAATAGAAATTTTAAAATAAAATAATCAAATTTAAAAATCATATAGAAGATATACAAAAGAGAAAAATATGAACGATTTATAACTTTTTATAAAATATAATTATATAATATTTATAATAACTAATATGTATATAATTTAAATTTTTTTAACTATTAAATAATTATATTAAAATATAAAATACCACGAAATTCTACCTTATATTTTAGTGTATAGATTATGATCCCTGAAGAGTCTAAGTTCTTTTATTAAATTCCTGCCATCAATCCAAAATATAAAAGGGCTAATGAGATATGAGCTCATGCTTTTGTACTATCCTTTAAAGTAAATTTTTCGTGTGTTGATAATTATAAAAAGTAAAAAACAATACTTTCTAAAATATTAAAAAGCAAAAAAATATTTTTTTAAACTTCTTACTAAAATTTTGGTCTGGTGTGGATAATATCACATCAATCTTCAATTACTTATGATTAAAATGATCCAAAATAATGTTTTTCTTCGGGAATCCATGGTATAGGTTTTTAGAGCAAGGATTAATGTAAAAGCTAAGGCAGTTGGAGTCTTTAGTGATAGGGTTGGGACTTGGGAATGGAGAAAGAAAATATAAAATGCTTTTGTACTATCCTCTAAAAGCAACAGTCGCGCATTTTAGCCTCCAAAAATATAAAAATGCGTACTACTTTAGCGCAAAAATACGTTTCGGAGACTGAAATGCGAGAGTGAAACTTTCGGGAACTGATATGCAATTATCCCAAGAATATATCCCAAAACTACAGGATTCTATTCTTCTATTACCCCTTTTTCTATTGAACTTAGAAATGCGAACCTGACCTGACCATATCCCCATAATACGGGTTCAATGGGTTCGTGTGCATAGAGTCAAATCCAGGTATGTTCAAGTCGGACTCCGATTGGGTCGGGTGTTGAACACCCCAAAGTTTAGCCCATTTATTGTTATTTTCGTAGGTAGGATTGCTCTGGACTGGCTGCACTGCACCGTGCCACCGACTGGCCGGCGACAATGCAATGTTCCAGTGCTTCCGTCTCTTCATCGATCACACAGCGCGCTTCTCCTCCCTCAAACACTTCACCACCTCCTCCTCTTCTCCTGCTGTGCATCCCTCCGCAGCATACATCAAACTCCTCCAATCATGCGCCGATACGCACTCCCTTCTCCCCGGGAAGTCTATCCATGCTCACATTCTCGTCTCCTCCTTCAAACCGTCCCTTTTCCTCTACAACAACCTCCTGAACATGTACTGCAAATGCGGCGACGTTGCCGCTGCTTACTGCGTGTTCGATAATATGCCCAAGAGAGACATCATCTCTTATAACTCCCTCGTTACTGGGTATTCTCAACTAGGATATTTTTATGAAGCCATGGATGTGTTTGTCGATACGATGCATAGCGAAGTTAAACTCGACAAGTTTACTTTCGCTAGCATGCTTAATATTTGTGCTCGAACGATGGATTTGAGAGTAGGAAGGATAGTTCATGGGATGATCGTGGTTTCTGGGATGTCGAAGCGTGTTTTCCTGACAAACTCACTTATTGATATGTACGCAAAGTGTGGGGAAGTTGTCGAGGCCCGACGTGCTTTTGATTGCTCGGATGAGATAGATGATGTTTCGTGGAATACCTTGGTGTCTGCATACGTTCGAATTGGGTCGCATGGTAACACTTTTAGGGCATTCTGTGAAATGCATCAATCCGGAGTGATGGTGAACTCGTTTGCTCTTGGAAGTGTTCTTAAGTCATGCTCGAGCTTGCACGGCTTGAAAGACTTTGGAAGGACAATTCATGGATGTGCAATTAAAGTTAGTCTTGACTTGGATGTTTTTGTTGGCAGTGCTTTGCTGGACATGTATGCTAAAAACAGCCAACTGAATGAGGCAGTTAATGTCTTTAAGCTCTTGCCAAGCCCAAATATTGTTGCATTCAATGCTATGATTGCGGGGTTCTGTCGGTCAGAGGAAGAAAGAAATAATGCAGTCACAATTGAAGCTTTGAGTTTGTTCTCTGAGATTGGGAGAAGGGGAATGAGTCCCACAAAGTTCACATTCTCAAGTATTCTCAGAGCCTGTAATTTGACTGAGACCTTCGAATTTGGGAGGCAAATTCACACGCTTGTCTTCAAATATAATCTCCATGATGATGAGTTCATAGGGAGTGCACTAATTGACTTGTACGCGAATTCTCGAGCGATAGAAGATGGATTTCGGTGCTTTGATTCCATTCCTAAGCAAGATATTGTCACTTGGACATCGATTATCTCCGGTTGTGTCCAGAATGAGCATTTTGAAAGGGCGCTAACTTTGTTTCATAAATTGCTAAGACATGGATTGAATCCTGACCAATTTACTATTTCTTGTGTCATGAGCGCATGTGCAAATCTTGCTGCATTTCGTTGCGGGCAACAAATTCAGAGCCACGCAACTAAAGCGGGGTTTAATTGGTTAACCATCTATTGTAATTCACAGATTTTTATGTATGCAAGGTCAGGTGATGTCGATGCTGCTGCTAGAACATTTAAAGAGATGGCGAATCGTGATGTCGTGTCATGGTCTGCTATGATATCCAGCCATGCTCAGTATGGATGTGTGGAGGAGGCTCTCAAGCTCTTCAAGCAGATGGAGGACGTTATGGTTGTGCCAAACCAAGTCACATTCCTAGGCGTGCTTACTGCTTGTAGTCACGGAGGTTTAGTGGATGAAGGATTCAGGTGCTGTTTCTTTGCCTACTCATCATCTCATGGTGTGTTAGACTGCATTAGAATTTTGAGTGTTTTTAGCTCATGTCTTGCAAAATTCCCATGGGAATCACTTTCTTATTAATCTAGATTTTCATGGATCAAATTCCTTGGAATAAATATTGCACATCATGTGTGGTTATTTTCTGTATTTGTTTAAATTTCCTTGCAGGATTATTTGGGTAAATAGAAATTACTTCTGTGAGTAAGTTGTTGAAAATATGGATTACCACCTTCCCTTATGGTAATATGGATTCCCACAAGCATGGAAATTTTACAGCAAAGATGAAGCTGTATTGCTCCTTTTTGACACGAAAACTCCAACAAAACGCCCTCTAATTTCGTAAATATTTGAATGATGTTTCTCTAGTGTTACCCTAACCTTGTATAGGTACTGTACTTTGAGCTGAATATATGCCACCGTAAACTGTATGTCTAAAGATTATGATGCCATATCAGTAATAGTTGGTAAATTGCTTTAAAATTCTGTTGGTAACAATGCCTACTTTGTAGGTCCATATACCGTTCTTTGCATACGTAAAACCTCTCAGAGTTCTTATCTTTTTTTTTTTATAATTTTTTCCCTATATTCGAAATACAGGTACTACAATAGCATGAAGAATGACTATGGCATTCCACCAAATGTGAAGCATTCGGCTTGCATCGTGGATCTCCTTGGGCGTGCAGGGAGACTTTCTGATGCTGAGAAGTTTATACAGGATTCGGGCTTTGACGATGACCCTGTGATGTGGAGGGCTTTATTGGGTTCTTGCAGAACTCATGGTGACATTGATAGGGGAAAAAAAGTTGCTGAACGTATCATGGAGCTTGAACCTGGTGCATCAGCCTCGTATGTTCTTTTGTACAACATGTACCGTGATGCTGGAAGAAAACCATTGGCATTAAGAACAAGAGAACTGATGAAAGAGCGAGGCGTCAAGAAGGAGCCTGGTCTAAGCTGGATAGAAATAGGAGAATCTGTGCATTCTTTCGTGGCAGGTGATAGATCCCATCCCCAGGCTGGTTTAATATATGCGAAGTTAGAGAGCTTGCTTTCGAAGATAGAGCAGTTGCAACAAGTCAAATCTGTTATTGCTGAAGTTGAAAATTTTAAGTCTGATATAAAAGGCAAACTTATGAACTGTCACAGTGAGAAATTAGCAGTGACGCTCGGGATGATTTGTTTACCCGATGCAGCGCCTATACGAGTGATGAAGAATTTACGGGTCTGTGCAGATTGCCATACCACTATGAAACTGTTTTCAGAGATTCAGAGAAGGGAGATTATCCTCAGAGATCCTATTAGATTTCATCGTTTCAGTGATGGTTCTTGCTCGTGCGGAGATTACTGGTAAAATATTTGCCGACTTAATATATTTATGAGATGCGATTAGTAATGGTGGAAGGAATTGAACTGATTACAGTCACCGGCATGAAGTTTCTTGAGTGACCTGGTATCTTCAGGACAGTGACGTCAGCAGCATGCTCACTGGAAAGCATTTTGGAAGCATGATGATATGATGATACACCTCGGCGATAATAGTTTCAGAAAGATTTGCCATGCAGGAGAATAATTTGTTGTTTTTAGACAGAGAGAGAGAAGAGAGAGAGAGAGAGAGAGAGTTCTGCATCAACTGCGGATACTCACAATTTGTATTCTTTTTGAGGATTATTCTCTAATGAAACAAGATTAGTTGTTTCAATTTGGAATATATGATGTACCAGTTAAGTGTAAAGGTTTCCAAAAGGCAAGTAGCACTGAGTCCATATGGCGAGAACTGATCCCGTAGCTATCCCATACGATTGAGCATATCGAATATATTTAAAGCGCTTTTTTTTTTTTTGTAAAACCTTCAAAGCAGAAATTGTAGATATTGATGAGTTTTATAATTTTTATGTTTTTTTTTTTTTTTTTTCAAAAAATACTTCTAAATATAAGGGTCCAAAGTTTTAGTGGTTTAAAAATATCTTTTAAACCCGTTCACACTTTGGAGCCCAAAATAACCATTATAAATAATTTTTAACATAAAAATTATAGATCTTATCAAAATTTAAAATTTTTATATTAATAGCTTTTTCAAAAAAATGACTCTACATAAGTGTTTCGTATGTTCGAGCCTACCGTTGGGATCAAAATTTCCATATGGCTCTGCATGTTCTTGGCATGTGCCTAGTACGTCTGTCACATTTGGATAAATTGATCATGTGCAGTCAAGTGCGTCGAAAATATATATAAAGATATTTTTAAAAAAATTTCAATATTAAATTATAAAATTTGATGGGATCTACGACATTAATATTCAAAAGTTTTTCAAAAATATTTCTAAAATAGATATTTTAGACTTAACGGATTTCAAAATAGCTTTTGAAGCCATTAAGATTTTGGAATCCCAGAATACCTATTTAGAAATATATTTTTTGAAAAAATTTTGAATATAAAATTAGTAGTCCTCATCAAATTCTATAACTTTTATATTAACAATTTGTCAAAAAAAAAAACCCCAAGTATGATTTTCATGTAATTTTTCATATAGTACTCATACGGACGACCGTATAAAATCACAGCTCCACATTTGGGGCACGGAACGTACTAGCATGGCATATTCTACGGTCCATACGAGTGGTGATCCCATACCAACCGTACCAATATTACCATAGTGGTGATGCCTTGGCCCCTTTGATTATTGTGACATTACTACTTCCTCAACTCACATGGGCCTTTGTGGGCCTTGGGTGGTATAATCTTTTTCTAGAAAGGAAAGAAGATGAGGAAGCTTGGACTCTCTTTCTACCATACAGACGAAAGTGATCATTATTATGATTTTGAGGAGGGAATAAAGTATGCTGTTTTTCAATCATTAGGGCATTTTGTATTTTTATACCTTCCGCTAATTAATTTTTATATTTTTGTGCCTTTTATTTGGCTCTTTTTTTTGTACCCGTTGTCATTAAAAAAGATAAGAATACCCTCAGCCTTTTATTTTGAAAACACGCGAACACCACAAACACCCGAATACACACACAAACACTATAAACATCCACGAACACCTACAAATACCTGCGAAAATCCACGAACACCTATGAACACTGTAGTATTTTTCATATATTTTTGGTGTTCGTATAGTGCTCGTAGGTGTTCGTATGGATTGTTCGTGGGTGTTCGCTAGTGTTCGTAGGTGTTCGCATTCGTAGATATTTTTAGGTGTTCGTAGGTGTTCGCGCGTATTCGCATTTTTTCATAATAAAAAATTGAAAATATTTTTATTATTTCATATGATAAAGAGGGTACAAAAATATCAAAATTAATTAGAGGACATAAAAGCACAAAAATTAATTAGCAGGGCATAAAAATGAAAATCGCCCCAATCATTACAATGGGACCACAAGAGCCATACTGCTGCCTCGGCAACAGCATTGGAGCAGCTCACTACACCTGAAGAGAAGGCATATATTTGGTAGGAGAAGTAGTCAGGCTTCAGCTGCTGCTTTGCTGAGAAGAAAATGCGAACAAGTGCCCTCCGCACCTGAAACAGATGGGTGGAGATTTTTGTCTCAGAAAGCGTGCTTTTTATTTGGGTTTGATTTTTATCTGCGCAAGTGCTATCTGAAATGGGAATGTGGCTGCGCCGTATTTACTGCGGTCGTAAAAAAATTGATGGCTGCGTATTGTAGCACTCCATGTCTGGTCCAGAGGTAGACGTCAGGTCGGAGTTTTACTCTCTTGTGTGCACCTAAGTTTAAAATTATCATGTAGATGTGCGTAAAAAATTATAGTCCGCGAATTAGCAGAGATCCAAAAAAAAATTTTTTTATCTAAAAGAAAAAAAATACAAACAAGTTACACGTGGCACATATAACCAAGTGACACTTTGGGATTTGAGAACTTTTGGGTTAACAGGTGCTATCACCTCCTTAAAAATCAGCTGCTCTGATCAGCTTTGGGCGTTTGATGAACATTCGCAACTGTACTGGTTTAAGAGTTACAGTGCTCTAAGAAATCTAATATTACCTGAGCTTTCCCTGCTAATTTTTCAATCATTATCCGTGCCGGATATCAGGTGCATGTTCTAACAGTTATCGACATAGCACAAAATTTAATATTTAAATTTTTATTTTTAAAATTTTTAAAAAATAATTAATAGATGTATATATGTGCCGTCGGTACGGCACCATCGGTATGATCGGTACTATATATGTTGGGTTTTGTATCTTGTAATTCATATCCAATAGAAACTCGGTAGTCTTTATCCTTGTTACTTGGAATGTATATAACTCATTCATGTATTTGACCTACGTTTTTTGCTTTTTGTTCATGATGCAACTTTTTTTTTTTTGACATTTTTGGCAAATCGGGACCTCCCATTATTAGTTATTGGTGAACAGCGCCCCCCCTAATTAATTTTGGTCAAATCACACCCCTTTACGCTGAAAAATGACTCTTTTTTTTATTAATGACTCATTTAGGTTCTTAACTTTTTGAGTGAGTTCTGAGCAGGCAAGAAACTTTGAGATTACATACAGTGGCGGAACCAGAAAATTTTTATAATAGGGGCCAATCTTTTATTGTTAAGTCCAATCAAAATTCACTTCCAGTAAATAAAGTAAAAATATAAAGAAAAATAACTTAGGTAAAGTAAACACTAACGCAAATTCATACCTCATAGCTCTTAGATTTTATTTCTTTAGTTGTGCTCGACTCTCTTTCATTGCTTCGAAGTTATCAATGATCTTATCAGTGGTAAAACTCTTTGCAATTTCTTTTTCAATGTAAACAAGTAAATAGTTTGTAAAAAAGTTATCTTCCATTCTATTGCGAAGGTAAGTTTTGACAATCTTTATAGCTGAAAAAGCTATTTCTGTAGTTGCAATTGAAACCGGAAGAATATAAAAAGCAAAGAAATAAATAGAAAAAAAGACCAAACTAAATGTTGTAGTTGGGAATTGAACCCACAACAAGCATGTTATTAAAACCTCACCCAAACCACTGGGACAACTACATTTTAATGAGAATTTAGACATACAACATATTAATATAATTAACAAATATATATACATAAACATACATATATATTAGGATATACCCACGAACCTTGGGGGGGCCGTGGCCTCCACTGGTCCCCCCTGGGTCCGCCCCTGATTACGTATGCTCTATAAGAAGATTATGAACTTATCTTCATAGTATTCAAATGATTCTTAATCTGATGTGCTTCCTTTGTATATTCATTATTCAGTAAAACATGCCATGACTGTAAGAGTCCGTTTGAAAGATGATTTTGAGAGCATGGGAAGCTGCAAAGGATCTTTTACGGGTCTTCGGAACAATAAGGATGTTATTAAGCTTCGTAATCAGAGTCTACTATGTCTGGGTTTGACGTTTGAATTGTCCAGTTTACTGGGTTGAAATCGTATTTCTATTTTGTCCTGGAATGATATAGTAATCAAGATGTGTGAAAAGTATGTTTTTTTTTTTGAAGATTATCACGGTAGAATTCGCAATGCGAGCGCTAGACCTCAAACTCGTGGAAAATCTCTACATCCAGTTCCGACCGAGACTTTTGAGATCCGAGTGTAGGCCTTCTATGAACGGAGGCTTCTGCCACGACAGACGATTTTTCTTCGAAAAATTCTGCAAAAATTTTATCCCACACGGACTCGAGTACAGATGGTGACACTTTTTGAGGCGCCCCCTATCCGGTCGAGCTAACGGCGCTCGACGTGAAAAGTATATATGATTTGACTGAAATAGAATAATTCCTGTTTCCTATTTAGCAAAGGAGAGGTGGAGAGGATGGGGCATCTGGGATAACTGAAGAACCTCCCCCTGCTTTCCATGCCCTGATATGATCAAAGACCTGCACCAGATGCTAGATTTGCCCTACTCAAAGACCTTATGCCCTATATCATCTATTAGTTGGCCTTGTTATCATTGATATCGATATTATATTAATCAGACATATTTGCTTGTTTCACCTGCTTTTCGTAATGACGGTGTATCTGCATTCCACTACTTTATTTATACTCTTCATAATTTAAAATTGTGAAAATATACCCCTCCTCTAAGTTGAAATGATCTTTTTATGCCTCATTAACTATTTGAAATTACGAAATTACTCATATCTTCTTTTTTTTAAAAAAAAATGAAGATAGTTAACCTTATAAGAGCAATTTCGTCATTTTATAGGTTCAGTGAGACATAAAAAAAATTTACTTTGAATTAGAAGAGGCACATATTGACCATTACGAATTATATGGTGCATAAAAAGGAAAATGCCCGTTATTATTATTATCAACTTGCTACAGGATTGCGATGACTTTATGTGTAGTAGTTAGGCTGGAACCTGTTTCTGTAGATGAAATCTGGATGTTTGGTTCTGATAACACACAGTAATGAACTGTTTGTTGGTAGGTGAGAATGCAGCAGATGCATCATGGTGGTGGTGATGATGCCTTATTTGTAGCAGCAGTGCTGATTGTACTGTACTATTCAGAGCTGCTGAGGTTACGGCTCCGGTATCGGATTCTTGCCGACATTTAGCCGCCGGCAAAGGCGGCAAATTGGGAAGCATTACTATTTAGAGCCACGGCATTTCCTATTTCGTTTAGTAACATATATAGTTTACGGACGCGGGTGGCGCAAGTGATAAATGGATCGAACGGCTAAATACTCTATTTGGTACTTCAAATTATACCTAAATTTGCTTTTCATACATCGAGTTGCATACGCTCCTTTGAACATACCCCAGACAGAATACGTGATGGCGTCGTTAACTCTTGCTGACGTCAGCATGATGTGGTAAAGCGGGTTTTTTTATCCGTTAACATTAACACCGTAAAAACAACTATCTAGAAGTATTTTTTTAAAAAAAATTGAATATAAAAATTATAAATTTTGATGAAATCTACAACTTTTATTTTTAAATTTTTTTTTCAAAAATGTCTCGAAATATGTGTTTTGAGGCTCGCAAGTGTTAACGGATTTCAAAATCGATCAATTAACCCGATGAAAGTTGAAGCATCAAAGCACTTATTTCTAAATATTTTTTGAAAAAATTTTATGCATAAAAGTTATAGATCTAATCGAAATCTACAACTTTCATAATCAACTCGATGTATAAAAAATAAATTTACATACAACTCGCGGTACTAAATAGAAAATTTAGCCTAGATCGATATGTAGGATGGGTGATACTTCTTCATCTAACGATATGGTCCCTAACGAGGTTTCGGACTCTAAACCGAGCGGTTGAGGGAAGATTATTGGAGTAACGATGAATCTGGCACCTCTTTAAAACTTACTTCAAGCTGGATCTTGTTTTGCTGACAATAATTATGTTGCGGACGTCAGCAATGGGACGATTTATCATAAAGAGGTTGATTTGGTATAGTTTTTAAAAGCGGGAGTTGATCATCAAAACTCCTATGATTACTTCGCCACAAGAATCGTAGTTCAAATTCTTGTTCAAGGAAAATTATGAGATGAGTTAGGCTTATTAAGTTAAAAATAACCTATAAAATTCTCTCACACTTTTTATATTAGATTTCAAGATAATTTGTATAAATTTTAAGACCAAATAGAACGTGGATATATATTTGGTGTATGGGATGTCTATGCTCGGGACTCACCTAATAAGAGCTCGTGAAGCTTCAAATTAGACTTTTATCGATCTTATAGATTGATAGAGACCGGTTGTGGTTGACGATCTAGTACTAGCACGACCAAAATTATGATCTTTTAATTTTATATCGTAGTCCGGTTAATTAGTTGATGTTTTACCTCTTTTTTTGTTTTTTGGAAAAATGTCAAAAAAAAAAAATCTGCTTTACAAAATTTGTTCTATAATAAGCTCTTATCTTTTCAATTTTTTAAAAGAAATTCTAACATAATATTTTAAAATTATATATATATATATATATATATATATATATATTTCAAAAAGTTAATTTAGTGTTGTCAATTTATATCGTAATATTTTAGCTAAAGAATTGCGTACGAGCTGAAAATGTGTTTGAACAAACAAAATATTCGAGTCGAACAAAAAAATGTTATAGAAAGCAAATTTAATATTTTTATTTAATAGGTTTATTTGTTTAGTTTTTTCAAATTTTCTTTTAGATTATTATAGTGAAATTCTTAATACGAGCGCACGCTTTCGTAAAGACATCAAACTCACGATAAATTTACACAATCAGTCCCGACTGACGCTTTGAAATTCGAGTACAAGTCTTTCATAAATGGAGGCTCATGTCACGAAAAATTTAACCTCACATAATTGAATCAGAATGATGACGGTTTTTAATGCGCTCCTCATTCGGATGGCGACGCTTCTTAATGCGCTCCCCACGCAGTTTTTTTTGTTTTTAGACAAAACCCCTTGTTTTTTTTTTTCAAAAAAAAAAAAGAAAGAGCAGGAGCATTTCTCATCCGTGCTGGAAATGAAAAGCAGCCCAACCAAACGTTTGAAAAGACGCAGACGGAGACAGTCTGTAGCTTCCATCGTCGTCTTCCTTCTGTTACCACTGTAACATTCGAATCAGACAAAATCTTCCACTCTCTACATTTTCATCAATCCTGGAAATAAAAGAATCTTCGTACTCCTTTTGCTTCTTCTCCTCTCTCTCTCTCTCTCGCTCTCTCTCTCAATTGGGGTATCACCAGGTGCAATTTGCATCATAGGTAGTAAGAAAACAAGAATAAAAGCATCACGATTGGACGGGCCGGTATACCTCCCATCTTTAGAACCAAGGTATTTCTGATTCGAGCCTTGCGTCAGTAAATGTACACTGAAGTCTCTGTTTTCGATTGTGACATTATATTTACTGCTACAAAGATTAAAATAACACCCAGGAACCGTAGCCCGGTGGTTGCATAGTAGCGTTGGATGGAAGAGATCGCAGGATCAAGGCGCATAAACGTCTCCAGTTCTGTGAACGTCCAACATACCATGGAGAGGGGATTGTCCTACGTTTAAAGCTACTTCATATTTCTGCTCCGGATTAGTTTGGGCCGAAGGCCTAGAAAATCGGGAGTTCTTCTAGGCATGTGCTGAGCAAAAAAAAAAAAAAAAGATTAAAATAACACTATAGGGAGGTCTTGGTAGGAGTTGACGAAACATACGGTAACGTAGGTGCTTCTACACATCTAGACTGATATGCCGCCCCGTTGCCGGATTGTGGGGCGTTTATGTATCTTATTTAATTTGCATTTTTTATTCTGAATGATATATTATTTTAATAATGAGGGTTGGACTCATCTGGTACTACTTTTATACCTCACTGGAAGCTGATATAATATTTTTAAAATATAGATAATATTTTATTTTTAAAGAAAAAAACCATAACACTATTAACATAACATATTATATATATATATATATATATATATATATATATATATATATATATATATATATATATATATATATATATATATATATATATATATATATATATATATATATATATCATGATTCATACATTATAGTATACATATAGATCTTTTATGCCTAGAAAAAGCCCTACTTGGTCTCTCTAGATGGAAACCTTTTCGCTAGTCGGTACATAATAATAGACATAAAGAAAAGAACGTAGAAGAAAGACTCTCTCTCTCTTCTCTCTTATACTTAGTTTATCTTTTGAAACATTTCACCTATGGCTGCACATATCCAGGAGCTTATTCCTCCCCTCAACAATCTCATCAAAGAAATCATCCAGCTGACTAACTATGTTCTCAGTCCCAGCCTTCAGAATCGTAACCCATCCCTTCAAGCTCTCCACCCTCTCTCTCAGCGCTTCTTCACCACCACCATTTATCTCGTACTCTTGCTTAAGCTCATCAATGGCGGCTTTCAGTGCCCTAAACTCATACATTAAGACCCCGGGGCGACCATCTATCCCGTTCACTTCAGTTGTTATCCTCTGCTGCAGCCGTACGATTGAAACCATGAACCCAGATCTAAATATCACGTTTCCATCTAGTTGTGCATTGGGATCAGGAAACCATGACACGAGACCCCACAGAAGAACAGTCAGCAAAAAAGAGCTGACGTGGCGCATGGCGTAGAGGACTCCTCTGAAACCATTGAAGCCGTGTAGCTTGGACTCCATTGCCATGGCAATGGCTTTCTCGTCGAACCGCAGCGCCAGCTGCTCCACCCGGTTCTCAACCACTGCTCTGTTATCTTCCTCCATCCCCACCGCCTCTCTCCGGCACGCCGCTATCGCTCTCATCGCCTACATTTACATACAAAACATCGACGACGTTAAAAACACAATCATGTTGCAGAATTAGTCCCCATGATAGTCGTTTTTGCAGAACTGGCATCCATAACGTTTTTTGGTTGCAGTCAGATATTTCGGCCCATGAAAGGACACTCGATCGTGCAAAATATTTCACCAAGCATTCAGCAGACTATTTAAGCGTCAAACGTATCTTGAATTAGTTGTTGAACACTTTTTTTAGCTGCTGAGTAGTGCTAAGTACTACGTAAGTGTCCATTAATGGTCTTTTCCAATGTTAAGGGGTCTTGAACAAAAAGTGTCTTTTATGAAGCATGAACTTGACAAAAAGAAAAGGAAATGGTGGAGGCTGATTATGAAATAATCCTTGAAAGGTTAATGTGAAGGTCAAAAGGGGTGTAATAGATGTTGCACGAATGAGAAATTACGCCTCAACTTAGTTTATGTTTTCTTCATCAAATGACCATCATCTCAACTTAACTCACTATGTATAATCATTTGAGTGTTGAATTTGTTCAACACTCAAATGAACTATTTTCATTATAAAATTTTGAACTATAATATTGTAAATTTAGTTATATTTTATAATTTTATAGTTTAAAATAGCATAACGACCTTCAAGATCCATGAGAAGCATAACTTCGAATTTAGTTTAACAAATTTCAAATACAAGAAATTAAATGCACCATTTGGTAGCTACTACTAAAAGATATTGAAGTATGCTAGAAGAAGAAACTAAAACACGAAGCTCATTAATGCTAAACCTGGCGGGGTGGAGGGAAGCGGTGGAGGGTGGCGATGAGGTCGGCGACGGAGGAGCAGTACGACTCGGAAGCGGCGGCGCCGTGCTTGAGCGCATGGCAGGCGTCCAACAAACGAGCGCTCTCGTCCATGTACTCGTCTAACCACTTGCCTCCGGCGGGGAGGTGCAGCTTCTGAACTAGGTGTAGCATCTGGGAGTGTGATGTCCTAAGGAGCGACACGGCCATCTGCAGCCACGCCGCCGACATGAACGGTGACATCGCTTCGCCGCTCATATACAGCTCCTCCATTCCTCGTGCTAGTAAAGCGTAGAACCCATTAACCGAGTCGGCGCCTGGCTTCATTCTTCTATTTCTTAATTTCTTGCTGTAATTAATAACCAACTTGAGCTTGTTGAGATAGTAGTAGTTAGCTAGGAGCAAGAAGTGGAAGAGAATTTAAGGGCTAAGGATTAAGAAGAGACAGTGGGAAGCAATGATGGTTGTTTCCTGAAGAGGGGAAAAGATGATTGGGAAACCTGCCATTTGAATAGCTCTAGTGCAACGAAGAGAAGCAGGGACCATGGAAAACACTCCCCCCTTGGTTTCCATTCATTGCTCTCTCTCTCTCTCTCTCTCTCTCTCTCTCTCTCTCTCTCTCTCTCTCTCTCTTCAAGGTTGATGGTCTTCAATCTATATACTGAATAATACTATATATATTACATGTAGGCTTACAAGAGATGGAATGTTTTGTTACATAGAGGAAAAGTAGTAGAAGGGGGTGTTTTATAGGTGCACGATCAGCCTTGTGCTTGTAGCTACTGATGATGAGAGAAGATCTCCCGAAAAGGAGAGAAGATTAAGAACGGGGGGAGAAATCCAAGCTGTTCTTGTTGACTGAGTTGGAAGAAATCGTCGTTAGAACGGCGCTCGTAGTTCTAATGGGACCAACTTAGAAGAAATCAAAAGATAAATTGGAGAATTGAAACCCACCAGTACCACTTTAACTCGTTTCTTATAGTGGAATGTGGATCGACTTACAGATGTTGAAGTTGTATACGCGCACGGATACAGATATTGGATTTGGTGTATTGCGCATCGTTAAAAATTTTTAATATAAATTCATTTAGAATAATAAATATATCACATTATATTACAAATTATCTTTTTAAAAATTAAATAATACGTCAAATAAAGAAATAAAATTTATCCACAAATAAAGAAATATATAAAAATAAAACTTATTATTATCATTTTGAGACAATTTAGGATATGCTTTACAAATAATTTGAACTACATGTTATATATTTTATTTTTCAAAATCTCGTCTATTTATTACTTGCACAGTTGCATCATCTTTAAACTCATGATCTCACTCATTTAAGCGCGGGATGGTCAAAGTTTTGTGCTTTCACTATCTCCAAACAAAAGATTAAAAAAAAGTTGCCTAAAAGTTTCTCCAATAAAATCATTGTTCGCATTCTTTTCTTCCTTGACCAAAAAAAAACTAAAAACTAAAAATAAAATCCACTTTAAAACCACATATTAATCTTTTGTCGAAAAGAAAGAATGTGAAAGTGGGAGAGAATTATGGGCATGTGGAAGGAAGGGCCATATCTATCAAGGAAGATTCATATAATGGAGATTATCATAAGTTGAATGATGATTGATGGTGTTTTATGTTTAAGCTTATAATTAATAAGAAAATCAATAGTTTGTGCAAATATATATATATATATATAATATTATATATATATTATATATATATTATTATATATGCTTTTTTCAGCTTGACCTGATAATAAGATCCGTAAGGTAAGTTATGGATCGTTGGATCGAACATCTTGATCATGATCCAACGGTCCAGATCATATCTTCCAAGATATGATCTAAAACGTTGATGAAGATGTGATCTGGACCACTAATTATGATCAAAACGTTCGATCTAACGGTCAACAACTCACCTTACGGATCTTATTATCAGATCGAGCTGAAAATTGTATATATATATATATATATTAATAATAGACAATTATGTGTAGGAGTCACTTCGTACCTCCACAATATCTATCTTTTAATTCGTAAAAAGTCGTTGATCACTTCTAAGCAAAGGGAATGATGAACTCCATTGCACCTCTCTCCACTTATCAAAAATAATTAACCTTCTTTTGAGGCTTTATATTATTATAAGTATTATTGTAATTATTTAATTGCACAAGCATTGGGGGTGCTCGTGGGTTTTTGGGAGACGGGATTGGATGTTGGTCTTTTGAGATTTCATTCTCGGAAAGGGCTTCCTAATGAGCATTCTCCCAATATTATTATTTCCTTGGTTTATTTATTTTTTAGTTTTTACTATTATTTTATTCGACGCATAGAATAATTAGTTCTTCCTTACGACATACTTTCAACTAGGTGTGTGCTTACCGTGCTTACGTAGCTTGTTATCTTTTTATTATAATGGGCAGTAAATTTCTTTGTTTGTCAATTAGTTCTAAAATAGCGCTCGATTGAATATAACTTATTTGAAATATTAATTAGGAGACATATAGCAATCTATCTGAATGGAACAAAAGTTTATAAACCGAAAGAACTATATAATCTGATTCGTGTAACTAGCCTGTTGCGAACGATGATGTCTCACCATTATAACCGACGCTTGTAAGTTTAAAATGACAAACGGTGTGGATGTATGCCATGCAAGATGCAACCCCTCGAGATGGGTGTTAGCTAGGAGATGAGGTAACGGCTCAAACTATTATTCTATTATCGTGTATAGGTTAAAATGGTTCGTCCAAAATAGTTTTGAAGCTTCATTTCGATATGCTTGTGAAGACGAGTATTTGTAACATGCAAGGGAAAAGCATAATTTGAGGGACCATATTCTGTTTTGAGTCTTTTTGACTATAAAAGGTCCATTAATTATACAATCTATTAGCCTTCGGCGATCGAGAATTATAGAAAAATTGAAGGATCAAATATAAAATAAATCAGCATCTTATCCCATTACTATCTTTTAAGTGAGAATAATAATGATTAGATGAGTATTAACATTTGTTTGGTGAGGATTGTATAAAAAGCTTAGGTTTGTTATGTTGCTTTCCTCTCATGATTAACACATAATGAGATTTGTTATCTATTGATTAGCTTTACAAGCTTCTGATGCTATATGCATTTGTTTTTTTTAACCTTTAAAAGAAACCAAATATTCTGAGTGGAAGGTAAAAGATGACTCTTCTAAAATTTTAGGGGCATTTGTGTTTTTATGTTTCCGAAAATTCAATATTTGTAAAAATATGTCATCCTAATTCAAAATAACGTTTTTATGCCCTATTGATCCTTGTCAAGTTAAATACCATCGTCTTTTAAGAAATTGGACAATGATAATTTCGTCATTTCATATAAGGGACATAAAAACACAATTTTAAATTAGGAATGGCATAAAAATATAATTTTGAATTATCGGAGGGCATAAAAACACAAATATCCCAAAATTTTATTAAAATGATAAGATTAATACATGCATTTGTTCTTTCGTATCATAGTAACCTTAGGGACCGCATTGATCAATCCGCATAATTCTAGTAAACAAGTCATTTTCTTTCCATAACTAGTGGGGAAATAAATGTTTGACGCGTGATGTCATGCTGTCTATATAAATTGTCCAAATAATTGCCAGGGTAACCACTTATTCGACACGTTTCAGCTCACTTTCATGTAACTAAATTTACAAGTGCGTGAGAATAAGTTCTGGTTGTACATCGGTACAACTAAGCGTGACATAAAAGGGAATGCTTCATGTGACAGTGATGACGAGCAGCCGAACGGGCGAGTTGTTGCCATCATCACCTAATTAGGGTTTCCTAGTGATTTAAGCTTTTGGAAGTGCCTGCATGTTCTATGTCTCAGTTTCTCTTTATAAGCAAGGACACACAACTAAAACTATCATAGTTGTGTCCTTCCTGGTTTAGCTATTTATGTACCTGTGATGTTCCTTGACAATGAAGGCCAAGAAAATAGTCCGGGATCATAACTTACGCGCGAAATGGACAGCACGAACCGTAATTTGTTCGTCTTAAATCTCCCATTCCAATGTCAATAGAGATCGGAGAAAAAAGTATTATAAAGTTAAAAATACATATAATAGCTGATAATGATCAATCGGCACTTAGTGTGCAGTTTGGTCTCATAAACTTGGCATACCTTGTCATTCATGTGGTGTCTGCTCAATCACCAAATTAAATACTGTAAAACCGAACCACATAAAATATCTTTTGAAATAAAATAAAATATAATAAGAAAGACAAAGCAATGATCAAAATTAATGATCTCTCAATTAAATGGATGCATTCTTTTCATTCATATATATATTGATTGGTTTTAAGTAAAGTTAGGGTGATGATCTTTCACTTGTCAAATGGCCCACTAGAAGAGCTACCAAGTGTGTGGCTCTCATTCATAAAGATGATATAGATGTTTTTTTATGGGCAAAAAGAAGCACTTTTAGAAGGAAGAAGTGGAGGAGGGCCCTATGAAATCATAGTCATAGGATTCAACTTATAGGTCAAAAAAAGAAAAAGAAAAAAAAAGAAGAAGAAAACCCACACCAAATATAGAAGCATATGGAATTTTGATGTACCTACCAATACCTTGCATTATATTCTATAGCCTCCACATAACTTATGAGTGTGAGGGGATTATTTCATTTAATAGTTTTATGTGTTGATCGGTGCAGACAATACTGGAGCTGACAGCATGGTCATAACGTACTAGAATCTAAATTTATCAAGATTCTGCTCAGTCGGACCTTGAACACCTTGCTTTTCAAAACGCTCGAGATTGATCTTGTCGAGATTGCATGAGTTTGAATTTGAATGGAATACAACACGGATTAGAGGCTCTCATCAAAATCTGGTTGCCATCTTTCTTTGCTAGCTATAAAGTAAGCTGATGTCAAACTGGCCAGTTAAAAAGGATGAACACATTGGCTCTCTTGCAATGGTGCTTTATATATATATATATATATATATATATATAAATTATATTTGTATGGGTGTCTTCCTAGCAATTTTTTTTTTCAAAGAACAAAATCGAAAGCAGTAGTTTTTACTTCCCAAGTGATATTAACGTTGTTCGGAGCTAGGCGTGGGAGTTTTCTGCAAGTTTAAGATCCCTACGGGAGCGTGCGCTCCCATTACGGGTTCCACCACGATAATCTCAAAAAAAAAAAAAAAAAAAAAAAAAAGAAAGAAAAAAAGGAAGAACTTCCCAAGTGATAGTGACGCAACATAAGAGCAGCAACAATCACCACCCCCTATATAAATCCCGCCAGGTAGGATCTTCGAAACAAAACATTAGAACCGAAAAATAATTATCGGCAACCAGCCTTAGCTCAATTAATTAGCGGCATTGATTGCTAGAGGACGACCGTAGTCCGTCTCTCATTAAAGATAGGCCGAAGGCTTAAATCTCAGCAAATGTGAGTTATAAAAGACTATGGATTGCTTTATTCTCGGTAAAGATATAAAATAGAAACCGAAGTTGAAAATTATAGAAAGAAAAAAAAAAAAGAAGAAGAAGAATAAAAAGTTATGAGCAGTGAGTTTAAATTCCTGACCGTCCATGCCTAGCTGCCCATTAACCCCAGATCAAGAATAGATGAGCTCAAAGATATCAATTGCTAGTTAGACTTCTAAATGTATACTAATATAGGACTAATTTAAGCTAGCTCTCTTATAAACCGAGCAAAGTAGGTAGACTTTTACATTGGAGATTCTGGGTTAGTAGTTATACATGAACCTTTTGTTTTTAATGGCGTGTGGTACTTTTGTTGTAACTCATTATATACCTACCTCCAGGTGTTATCAAAAATTTAATTTTGAATACAAATTAAAATAAATTGTGTTCTATAACATTATAATACATTTTAAAAAAAAAACAAATACTTTGAGATATGCCAAAACATTTCCAAAATCATAAAAACTACTATGACATGTTATAAAACATTTCCAAAATCTCAAAAACTACTATGACATGTTATATTGACATTGTTATAAATTCAATCAATTTAGTTATATTATCATATTTTTGTTATAAAAGAGCAATTGCCACTTGGCTATTTGAGAGTTACTTTTCAGAGTTATTTAGAATGACACGTTGTGCAACCAACTTTTTTTTTTTTTTTTGAGAATTTCATGGGGAATAAAACCGGCCCTCATTTGAACGACCGTCGTAACAGATAAATCCACGGGTGGCACTGATCCCTATTCCACCAATCGAGAGATCCCATCCTTACGGATAGGACAGACCCAAAGGGTCCATTTCACTCTCCACGAGGTAAAGGAGGGTCTTCGACCTCCACATCCTTGCGGGGCGCCCCCTGGAGTCGAGCCCGGGACGCTCGCTTCGTGAGGCGAGCGCCCGGGCCACCCACGCTGGGGTCGCATCCATAACCGCGATATTTACCTTCATTTCCTTTCCTGAATTATTTGGTTGAGTTATTATGTTTGGGGCTAGAAATTGAACTAGGCTTGTTATTATACATGCAACAATTGAGTCGTCCGGGCATAACTGGACTGGGCTGAAAATGAATCCCGACCCACTATTATATGTATCAGACTTACAAAGCAATTAAGTAAAGGAAAACAACTATTCTTTTATGTTTTACTTTCAGCAATTATGACATGACAAGCACCACCACATGCCAAAAATACTATATCTTAATCACTTTTTTTTTTTAATTTCTAGCTTTAATTTAAAAAATAAAAATAAATACATATCGACAATATCTACACAGTACAATTTGACACGATCAGCTTAACACAATCAGCACTATTTACAATAAGTATGCTATAACTCCCAACTTTTTACCAAAATTCTCCCAAAAATAATCTCATTTAACTTTGCACATCAAAAATCAAATTTTGTGCAGAAAATAGTTCAACCTGGACGATTATTGGATGAAAGTTTTGGAAAAATGTTGGGAGCTCTAGGATTTTTTTTAATATAAATTCCAATATAGACACTATTAAAAGGACTAGATGCCGTTCACAAACTTATCCATCAACGTATGCTCAAAAGTTGTATCATGAGAAGCACAAGTATAGTCGCTGGGTCCCAGAAACCGCTACGATTCTTTCCATCTTCTTGATTCCTCATTTCTGGACAATTAAAATAGAGTTAAGCATGATTATACTGTCAAAACAGAAGCTATTCAGATGTATACAATATCTAATACAATATATTTTCTCAGAAAAAATTAAATAAATAAATCTAATACAAAGTAAGATTTTCTGTGCAGAGCCAAACCGAGTTTCAGTAAACTCAGATCTCGACACGTGTTGACTGTGCCAATAGTGCCGTGCCGACCGTACACATATACTTTTATTTGTTAATTTTTTAAATAAAGATAAAAATTCAGAATCAATTTAAAAGTTCAAATATAAGATCTTTCGCCACGTGCCGCGCTAACAATTGCCGAAACAAGCACGCGCTGCCCGGACGGGTTGTGCCAACCAACACCTCCATGATACAAAGCATTCTTAACAAGGGCTGACATTATTTGATCAAAAGCTTTTTTCAAGAATCATAACATCATCAGCTCTCTTAGTCTGAGCTTGCTCACTAAGCAACAACTACTACAAATCCATACCGTCAGATAGTGGGACAAAAGCGAAGATTGAAGGATCCAAAAATGATAAACTATTATGGATATATGTGATCGCACAAACGAAAAGAAAGCATATAATGTATCCAAATTGATAGTTCAAAGAAGCCGTCCTGCTTCGGGATATTGAATAACATCCAGCAGGAATATATCAGTTTGACAATAGCATTAAGAGGATCCGTGAGTTCAAATAGCCCATTAAACATGCAGTGATCATTCTCTTTATGAAAAGTTGACAAACTATTTTATTTCTCCGAATAAATCATGACTTTTTATGAAGTGCTTCTATAATTTGTTCTCCACCTACAATGCAGGGGGGAAAAGTATATGCCACGAGAATGTAACACATCTTCAAAACAAATACTACCAGCTCAGTTCTGAGAAGGTAATACATCTTCAAAGCAAAAACTACCTCAATCAATCGCACCCACTTATCTCCGAACATCCATTCAGGGAGGCCAAATCTCACTCGTACACGGCGTAAACCCTCGCTAGTGTGATAACTGTGATAAACGGGTGCTCTCTATGGCGGCTCCTAACAATGTATGCACGTCCAGAATTCTATATTACCAAAAATATTCACGATTGCCTTCTTAACAACTTACACTTAAGCAGCCCGCTTATTGGTCAAATTTATCTTACAATTTAGACTGACATATGTGAACTATTATTCACCCTGGTTATTTCATTTTAAGGATAAAATAGAAAAGATTTAATCTGATTATATACAGGGTTTAATTGTTAGAGTTATTTTGACAGGATTTCTAGGAATTTACACGTTTGTTTGGTCAAAAGCATGGCATGCGACATTCCCTGCCCGCAAATTCCGACGCTGCAGGGATAATGATAATCCAGATTTCATCAATTTTGTTGATATGTTTAGTTGATTCTTTTTTCTACCCATAATACCCCTACTTACACAGAAATACTGGTAATTTAAACAAACAATAAAAATTAAAAATACATGGAATGCAACATTCTAAATAAAATTCATCCGAATTTTAATTTTACCAAGCGCGACGCATTAATACAGCAAAAGGGTAAAAAGCGCATCTTTCTGCCACTATGACATTACTGTAATCATCTGAAGACAATAAACCTTCACAAATCAAATATTTTTCTCACCGGCGAGCAGCGGCGGAGTTGTAAAACCGTGAGAAGCGGCCACGGGAAGCGGGTTTTGGCTTGACGGGTTTCTTCCGCAACCCGAAAATTTCCTGCACGAGCGGCACGTGAACGAGCACTGTTCTCCAAGCTACCCACCAGCCTTCAATTCGATCAAGTTTTGAATTTTCAGTATCCGATTGATCGATTCTTCACAAAGATACACAAATAAACAGTGTAATAAGCTGTCGTGGACTTACTGAAGAGGATTAGGGAGACGACGAAGGAGACGGCGAGAAGAGGGCGAAGGAGTAGAACGACGGTGAAATCCCACCATAAGCACCGCCCACCATCGCCGGCAATGTCCATGATAGGTGATTTGGTTGGGAAGATTGGGAGGGATACAATAGATTGTCGTGAAGGAAAAAGGATGAAACTTGGAAGCCTAGCGCAAGGGAAATAATTAAGCAATTAGGCTCGTATTGGGCCAACAACAACAGGTGGGAAGAGTTATCAGAATCTTTAATTGTAGAAAACTTTATCGGTTGGCTAATTTTATACGATCCTTATAATAAATAAATTATAAATAATATTAATTTATATTTATCAATAAAATAATTTCAATCTTTTAATTTGGGTAGGTTGAAAGTTTGTATCATTCTTTATATTACAGTATTTTTACGAATGGCAATTTCTGAATTTGAATATAAAATCTCTGTTTTATGACGTGAAAGTTCCACCATTTATTGTAAGCATCATAGGCAAGTCTCATCACTCTGAAAATGATAAATATATTCAATTATATTTAGGAGACTCATATATTTCTCGGCCACAAAAATCAACACTCAAAAGATACGAGCACGTAAGCCCACCAACACAAAAGTCATACGCAAGTTTCAAACTAAACACATCAAAAATTAAAAAAGATACATATAACAAACAAGCAGAAAGAGACCATAATGATAACACACGAACAAAATCTAACCATTTATCATCTAATGTCACTAATATGTATTCTTCATCGCCAGTTAGTTAGGTCAATAGTTAAATCTCTATCAAGTTTTAAATTGCAACAGTCGTGTCAAATATTTCTCCCCAACTCTTATTTAGGTTACCTCTTTTTCTTTACTTCTTAGTTAACCCTCCACATCTTCTAATCACATAATTATTACTCGTAATATGATATATCCAAACTACTGTAACACCCTTTACTTATTTTATTTTCGAGAAGACAACTTGAATTTTATCTAAGGATAATACTATTGGATCTGAATACTTAATCCGGAAAGAGAAATGATATTCTTCAGGGTCATTTTGACCCTGAATAAATCAAGGCTGATGTGGAAAATGCCACATTAGCATATATTTATTATTTTTTAATATTAAATGTCTTGAAAAGAAATAAATTTAATATAACTTTTTTGATAAGTGTGAAGTAATTATTTCCAACACATTGAGATGTGTTAATAATTAATTTCAACATATCGAGATATGTGCATAATTAAATTTTTAGTATTTTATTAAATATTTGGGCTGATGTGGCACTGTGCCACATCAACCTTGATTTCTTCAGGGTCAAAATGACCCTGAAGAATAGCATTCCTCATCCGGAAAACATCACAATTTGCGTTATTCCATGCATGGGAATCGATAAATCTACAGTTAATTCATTCCGAGATATGAAAAATATCGTTCTTACTATTTTTATTGGACTCAATAGTATTTCTCTTTATCTAATCCTCTTTTTCCAAATACTATATTTGATAAAGTGATTGTAAATCCACCGTAACATCCTCATCCTTTCGTCATCATACAACATAGTAAAACCTATAACGATATGAACTCCACTTATATTAGGGCTGAGCTTTAAAAGAGGCCTTATAGACCATCTAGAATTATTGGTGATTAATGCTTCTCTCCCTCCCACCACTAATGTTACTAATGCTAGGCTAAACCCTCTTATTTCTCTCTCTCTCTCTCCATTCCTCTCTTTGTCCAACAAGGGCCTCTCTTTCTCTCCATCTCTTTCCATATACACAATTTTGATTAATAAAATATTATAAAATTTTGGATTAAAAAGTAATAATTGTCCCATATACACAATTTTGACTAATAAAATATTGTAAAATTTTAGATTAAAAGTAATAGTTGGTCCATCCACACATTTTGACTAATAAAAATATTATAAAATTTTAATCACTATTAAAATATTATAAAATTTTAGATTAAAAATATTACATTTGGCCCATGCAGGTCTCGAACCTGCGACCTTCGCGTTATTAGCACGACGCTCTAACCAACTGAGCTAATAGGCCATTTTGAAGAAGCGGTACCTTATTTATTTATATCAAATCTAACACGTACAACTGTGGCATTATTAAATTGCATTGATTTGTATTAATTTCGGATTAAGGAATAATTTGACTGGACGCATGCTTTGCGGTCTAAATTTCTCATTTTTTTTTCAGTTAATGATTATAATAAATGATATTAGCCGTACTTTTTGAAAAAAAAAAAATTAAATAAAAAAAGTTATAAATTTTGATTATAACTTTAAGTTTAAAAGTATTTTTTACTATATTTAAATAAATATTTTAGAATACTGAAATAGTAACGAATATGAAAATAATTTATAAATTTTATTTATATCCATTAAAAGATTAAAGTTGTAAAATATTTAGTTTTAAAAAATATTTTAAATATTAAGCAGATGAGGCAAATGAGGGTGGTAATCCAATGCACAACTATTGACCCATCTAAGTTCAAAGAATCAATAAGCAGATGAGGCATGCAATAGTATATGTTTGAATCAAAACTTGCAAGAAAGTTTAATGTCACCCCCACAAAGAACTCCAATAAAAAATCAAATGTGGGGCCCAAACTTGCTTGAAGTTGATTTAGAAAGTTTCATCAATAATGATTGGAAACAAGAGTCAAATTCATTTTCTCACCAAAAATATGAAAATAATTATCACACACACACACACACACACACACACACACACATACATATATATATATATATATATATATATTAGATGACGAGGTGAAACTTATCTGGTCCCAAACTAGGACCATTTTCTAACCGATTGATATCGAACCACTTTGGCCCCGTCTGCGGTCAAGTAGTAAAACTTCGGTGTGACATCTTTTCCCAGACCATACAGTGGAGTAGTCATTCGGGCCCACCACCTTCGCACATACCGTCTGAAAACTCAGCGAATGCACTTATCTTACAGCCACCCGAAAATTCAGGCGAGTGCGCTCCCGTTGGGATTTGAACCCTTGGCACTCGCGTAATTTAATTAAATTAATGTGCTAAGAATCAAACTTAAGTACAATAACTGCTAAGCCATGCTCACACCAGTTTACTCCGTCTACTTCTTGTAATAGTACGGGGTAAAGAATGTAGTAGTCAATATCATATACTATAGAAATACACATTAAAACAGTTTTAACATAAAATGCTACATATTGTGGCTTGAATAATACTATTTTTCGTTCTATTTAGTATTTTTTTTAAACCCCACATATCCTAAAGTCTGTAAAACATCCTTCCCCATCATAAAGCATCTATTAATGGTTAAATGTGATAATAATGATGTAGGCTGGTAACACTCATAGTTAGTACAGTAGTAGCAAGTTATTGGAATGGCTTTCTTTTTTATCAAAAAAAAAAAAAAAAAAAAAAAAAAAAAAAAAAAAATCAACGAGTGTGTGCCCAGTTATGTATCAAGACTGGAATATGTCTCTCATAAAATATGGATCGGAAGTTAGAATCCTAGTAAATGTGAGTTGGAAAAAAATTTACCGAATCGCTCCATTTTGAATCTAGAAGTAAGATAAAAATCGAACTGCGATCACAGTTTAAAACAAAAAAATAAAATAAAATAAAAGATGAAGAAGAAGAAGAAAAACCACTAGAAAGGTTTCTTAATACGAAAGCAATAATCAGATGGCTGTTTATGTAAAGTGCTATAATAAATCAATAAATGAGTTTCGCGAAAGTACGTTCCGATTTAGGAACGTTGCGGTCGGATCTGCTGGAGCCGGATAAGGGAAACACAATAAATTGAACTCTCGGGATAATTGAGCAAGTTGAATTTATTCCTTTTTATTATTTTTTCTAGAAATATAAAGCTGAGCAATTTTTTTTTTAGAAAAAATAAAGTTGAGCAATTAATTTACCATAATTATTAGTGTCCATCACAAACGCACTTATATGCATTGAATATATTGTGATGGTGCTAAATAATTTGATAAATAACAATATATAGTGGATGCTTCAATTGTTAATTGCAATATAGACTAAGTCAATTACTTGATTTTTGTTTAATTAATTGTGATTCAGTTAAATAAATTTTGGGCAACTTGTAAAAGAACGCCCCTGCAATACATGTTTTACGAAACAGTATCCCGTTAATATGATTTGGCGCTTTAGTGCTCTTTAGCCACGTAAATATATTAAACTTCCCTCCGCACAAAATAGCTCTTTACAAGTGGTTATTAAAACCGCAATATTGAATATAGGCATGCATACCATAACTCTCTCTCTCGCCGCTTCTCTTTCATCCGCTAGAAATCGCCTCTGTTGCTATCATTGCTACTCTAAATTACCTCAGTCGTTTTCAATACTTCGTATCTGGTTTAGAAAGAATGACACGTCGAAATTTTATTTCCTAATAAAGTCCAAGTCCAACGCAGGTTGTAGGTTCCGATTAGAAAACGATGTCTAGTAAATAATCGAATATATATCGCCCGAAAGGTTTTACCTCGTTGTCTTCAAAAAAAAACTTTACTTTGTTATTTCTATGCGTTATGAGGTGTTACTAGCTACGTTGCATTATGATGATGTATCACAAACCTAAATTTAGGTGTTCATATATATTCTTGAGGTATTCCTATGAAGAAGAAAAAGAGAGAGAAAAGTGTTTCGAAGTGTTTTAAAGACTTTACTATGTATTCTGAGGTGTTCTCAGTCACGTAGTAATATATATTATTACCTATCACAAATTCAAATTTAGACACTTCTATGAGGCGTTCCTAGAAGACGAAACAAAGAAACAAAGAGAGGAAGAAAAAAGAATAAGAATATACAAAAGAGTTTCCCCTATAATATATTATTTGCAAGAGAGGGAGAGAAAAATAAAGAGACTAAGAACCATGATTTGACGTCTCGGTCGGTACGCTTTGTACCGACCGAGACGTCTCGGTGCCGCCAATTGGCGGCACCGGACCAGCCGAAACGGCTGTTTTTGGCCGTTTCGGACGTTTAGGCCCGTGCTGATCGTGTCGATCGTTTCGGTCGGCACACTATGTTTTTTTTTAATGAGTATCATCCTATTTATTTATGGAATAGGTTGGTGTATTATGTTCAAACAACGTACGGGATAGCTTTACATGCTTTCGGTTTCGTTGATATCAACCACACCAATACTCAATGTAATAATAATTTATGATATGTGCTTTGAATTTTAACAAATGAATGAAATTTCTTCTTGTTATTTAATTTTTATTACTATTTATATAATACATCTTTTATATATATATATATATATATATATATATATATATATATATATATATTAATAATTGTATGATTCGGCACGGCACGACACTGTCGGCATGTCTCGATATCTGTGTTTACTGAAACTCGAAACAGAATGGCACGGTAAACCTTGCTAAGAACACCTATAACTCAAACAAAAATCTACATATTGTAAGTCATATGAAAAGAACGATTTAGAATAATTAGGAATACCTAAGAACGCCTTCTACATTATTGTTTGGTGTTGTTTTGATGTATCACAAACTCAAATTTAGACGTATGTATGAGAAAGAGAAAGATAGATAAATGTACTTTTACCTTTTTTTTATGTTTTCAAATGTCTTCTGAGGTGTTCTCAATCACATAGTGATAGCATTATATATCACAAACATAAATTTTAGTGTTCAGATATACTTTAAGAAGTTCTTAGAAGGTGTTTTGAAATGTTTGCAGATATTCATATATATTCTAAGGTGATTCTAGCCGGTTAGTGATGTTATTATGCATTACAAATCTAAATTTAGGTGCTTCTATATATTTATGAAGTATTTCTAAAAATAGAGATAGAGGCAGAATGATATAAATAAAAAAGAATGTTAAGAGAAAGAAAAAAGAAAAAGAATAAAAATGATGTCTCATCAAAAAATTATAATATTTTTTATTTCACATGCCTCGGAATACTAAAATATCAAATCTAAATATATCGACACTCTTTTACTAAAAATAGATTACAAAGTGTTCTGCAACTATCTAAATAGTAATTTAGTTTTATTGTCTAATAGTTATTCTCTAAATTTTTTATAAATCAGTCCCTTGAGGCACTGAAGGATGATTTAAGGAGGGGCTGATTTGTAAGTTTTAAAAAATAGTGATTAGGTACGCAATTTGCTGTAATAATTTTGCCAAAATAAAACTATTTGAGCCGCATATTCTACTTGCTGATCCGGATCACCGGCCAAAATGTCATCTTTAAACCAAAATCTGACCAAAGATTCCAGCATATCAGATCAGATCAGATCTTAGCTCAAAAAGAAGCTCACAGGCCACAGCGCCCTCCCTGTCCAGCTGTTCTTCAAGTACAACCCCCCCTGTTCCTTTTTTTCAGGACCTTTTTGCCATTAATCCTGACGACTATGAGAGATTTTTAGGTGTAACGGTTACATCACGTCTTTCCGTATAACGATATCAAAAACATCTATTTAGAAATATTTTTTGAAAAAAATTTCAACATCAAAGTTGTAGATTTTGACGAGATCTACAACTTTCGTGTTCAAAATTTTTTCAAAAAATACTTCTAAAAATATATTTTGGGGCTTCAAAGTTTAACAGATTTGAAACGGATTTAAAATCTGTTTTAAAATTCTTTAAATCAGTTAAACTTTGGAACCCTAAAACACCTATTTAGAAGTATTTTTTGAAAAAAAATTGAATATAAAAATTGTAGATCTCATCGAAATCTATAAGTTTCATTTAAAAAGTTTTTTTTTAAAAATGATCATAAAATTATTATTTTTTTATTTAAACACGGGAAAGATATATGCTGACGTGACGTAAATGTTTCATTGTAAAATTTTTCGACGACTAATTACTTATTCAACCTTAGATTCTGATTTATAATTTTTTTAAAAATTATAGCGGTGAAAGCACGAGCATACGCTTTTCATATAAATTTTTTATTTGTGAAAATTTTCACATTTAGTTCTCATCGATAGCTTTAAATTCAAATATATATATTTTTCATAAATAGAAGCTTTTATTACAAAATATAAAAAAATTTGCTTTAAAAAGTACTACAGAAAATTCTTTTCTATACGGATTCGAATTTAAATGGTGACGTTTTCTGATACTCCAATATCCTATCGAGCTAACTGCACTCAGTAATTTTTTCTTTTTGAAATTATCATGGTAAAAATACGTAATACGAACCCACGTCCCTATAAACCTCAACTCATGAAAAACTCATATGTCTAATTCCGATCAATTTTTTGAAATTCGAATAGTAATATTTTCTAAATATCTTCTAGCCGATTGAACTAACTGTGCTCGGCGCGCTCAGCAATTCCGACTTATCCTGTGCGAATCCTATGTTTATATTCGTCGATAAACATCTGAGTTATCCTATGCGAATCCCAGCAACATATCCCTCGCGTTATTCTATTATAATAACAACAACTAATAACTCATTTTTATCACTTTATCACTTATCCTACCGCGTCACTTCATTTATAACCCAGAGTTAATCTTCTCCTACGTTTTTCTTCTTCGTTTAGCTTTCCGCCATTACAGAAGCTCCGTAGCTTCATGGAGCTGAGCGTAGCTCCATGTGAAAAAAGCAAAATGAGCAGAGGGAAAGGAGATCATGAAGTCCGCGGCGGTGGCGGGAGGTACAAGGAGTGCATGCGCAACCACGCGGCGGCGACGGGACGGCAAGCATACGACGGCTGCGGTGAGTTCATGTCTGCCGGCGAGATCGGAACTCTCGCGGCGCTAAAATGCGCCGCATGTGGCTGCCACCGCAACTTCCATCGCCGCGAGGACCATTTCGCTGCCGTCGCTCCGCCGGCGTTCTTCCTCGCTCAACCGCCGCCGACGCCGCCGCTTCTCCTCCAAGCGACGCTTCCCTACGTACATCTCCCTCCTCCGCTGCCTCTGGCGATAACACGCGACGGCTCAGCAACGCCGCCGTACGCCACCGAGATGTCGGCGCCTCACGGCCAAGGAAAGAAGAGATCTCGGACAAAATTCACGGTGGAGCAGAAAGAGAAGATGCTAGCCTTTGCCGAAAGAATAGGTTGGAGAATCCAACGGCACGACGACGGCGAGCTCGAGACTTTCTGCGGCGAGGTCGGCGTTCAAAGGCACGTGCTTAAAGTGTGGATGCACAACAACAAACACGCCCACCTGTCTTCGCCGCCTCCTTCCTCCGTTGCCACCGCCACAGTCTCCGGCGGGTCCAAACCAGCTTCCTCGTCCACCGCCATCCATGTCTGATCGATCTATCAACTCTCAATTAGGTTTTAACTACTTCTTTTAAGCATCCGGACAAATCTCGGCCGGCGGAGCACCTAGCAAACTCGGGAAGACGCTCATTGTACTAGATTCTCTACTTATTAACAGCGATCTCTAGAACTGATGACAATTTCTCTTCTTTCCTGTCTATTCTTCGATCTGAATTCGTCTATCTGCAAATTTTAGAAACTTGTATTCACACTTCGAAGTGTGAATCGTAGATTCCCCCTACCTTTACGATCAGAACCAGCTGATTGTCCAATCTTCTATGAAAGTGTTAGCTTGATAATGTGTAATTTCAGATATATTAGTAGATTCATATTATAATGTTAGCTAGTGATTAGATAATTTAGATTATATAAGAAAATATGAAAATTGTTTATAAAATTAAAATATAGAATGCGGTTGGGTAGTTGAGTGATGGTTTTAAGTGTTGTTCCCTTGTGGGTGGACCGAGCACTTGTATGTCCTTGCATCTCCGGCTGCACAGTCCTTTCTGCTTCCTGTAGCTGTAGCCATCCATAGGATTCGGATCCGCTGCGCCCTCCTGGTGCTCCCGTCCGCTCCGCTGCTCTCTCCATCCTCACCGTCCATCACGCGTAGCATCTAGCTCGAGACACGATTTAAAATTTTCGTCGGCTCATTTGACATAAGCATTTTTACGAGAAATTTTGAACTTCAAAATCATAGATTTAATGTGATTTACAACTATCATAAATTTAATATTTTGACATATTATTTGATATTTTTTTTTAAAAATTGTTCAACTACAAAATTATAAATTACATTAAAATATACAATTTTGTAATTTAAAGTCGTAAAAAAACTTACCAATAGATTAAATGAGCCGACGAAAATTTTAAATAGTGTCTCGAGATAAATAATGTGTGTGATGGACGGCGAGGATGGAGGAAGCAACGGACGGGCGCACGGGAGGGTGCAGACGATCCGCGTCCGTCATCCATAGCCATTTTTGTTGGAAAATACATAACCTATGTGTGCACATCGTATTGACACACACACGCTCAAAGTTTTTCTAATTTATTATAAATCTAAAATATTTTTGTAAATAATTTTAAATATTAAAAATATAGATTTTAATTAGATTTATAATTTTTATATTTAACTTTTTTTAAAAGAAAATACTAAAAATATTTGTTTTGAACTTCAACCTCTTAAAAGTATAAAACAATTTTTTTATAAATTATTTTTAAATTCATTACTATTTCGGAAAACCAAAATATCTATTTAAAAAAAAAACTTTAAACATAAAAATTAGAAATCTCATTAAAAATATTATAATTTTATATTTAAATTTTTTTTCTAAAAATACGTTTAAATATTAATTTTTATTATTAATTGGAAGAAACTTGAAGGATATGTATTGGAGAGCATCTGCCCCACATAAGCTATATATGCAAACTAGCCTCTAATGAGCCTTACACGGCGAGCAGACAACGCACCACGTCTAGAGGTTGATTTGCAGTAAAGAGCTGATTAAAAAAAAAAGCGAAATTTTTTCTACCGTAAACATCATATTGTTTCTGATCATATTTCTTTAGAAAAAGGTCAGAAGCAAGCTTCTAAATGTATATTATTTTCCGACATGTTATTGAGTATAGTCATATATCTATTACAATATTCAAAATTTTTCATTAAAAACTCATAAAACTTTATATTCCACACTACAACGAGCGCATGCGCGCGCGCGCACACACACACACACACATATAATATATATATATATATATATATATATATATATCATGCTTCTAATTTCGACGGCCGAAATTGCAACATGATTTGGGATTAGAAAATATTTGGACTGTTAGTTGTAAATAAAAGTTGTAGATTTCATCAAAATCTATAAATTTTTTATTAATTTTTTTTTTAAATTTATTTTTATTTTTATTTTTTTATCATGTAGATATATAAATTGCTAAATTTTTTGGTGAATAATTTGCTAGGCCTAACATTTGCCTTTCTGCTTCTGTAGGCTCGTAGGCCCAAAATAGCAGTTTTCCGAAGAGCAAATCCAGACGGGAACTTTATAAAATGTTCACCAGCGTCCCTCATTTTTGTTTTATCACTTTATATCCCTGAACATCTCAAAAATAATTATCCTTACCTTTTCTTAACGATGTTTTGAATCAGTCGCTAATTGCCGACTTGACAAACTTTTTCACATATTTGTTTACTATTTTTAGAATGAATTCAATCTTTTATCACCAATTAAAAAATATGCCATTTTTGCGTTAAATATTATTTTTTCTTGAAGGGTACTAGAACATCAATAGGTATATATGATATTTGCTGGAAATATTATTTTTAGCTCTAAATATTAATTTTTACTACTACAAATAAATTTTGGCATGTCATAATATGTACTGAAGATCAACAATTTGAGATTATTTATCATCTTCTTCTCGCTGGAAGTACCAAACAAGGCGAAGTCTCACCCAATCAGTTCCTCCATTAATCCATTAATGACTGAGAATCTTCCATCTTCTATTTAAAATATATATTTATAAATATTTTTTTGAAAAAATATTTCACATAAAATTTATAGACCTCATCAAGATTTGTATCTTTAATATTGAAAATTTTTTTAAAATATATTTTTAGGTCCCAAAGTGTTAGCGGGGTTTCAAAATAGTTTTAAAATTCGTTAAAATGTTAAGATTTTGGAACATTAAAAAATATATATTTAGAAATATTTTTTGGAAAAAATTTTAATATAAAAGTTGTAAACCTTGATGAGACTTACAACTTTTATATTGAAATTTTTTTTAAAAAATACTTGTAAGCATATTTTTTGAAGGATTGGGACATAGAGCTGGATAGATAATGGAGGCAGAGAATTTGAGTTCGTATAAATCATGCACATGCCCTCGCAAATAGGAAACTTGACCACTTTTTAATCGCTTTAAAATTTAAAAACCTAAAATATAATCAAAATCAATGCAATATAGATTGCCATTTAATTTAAGCTAACTGCCAAATTATTAAACTGAAAAAGAAACATGCATCATGGAAAACCTAAGTTTAAAGATTTTTGTTTTTTTGGTTTTTGGAATATGTTGGAAGTTCGAATCCAACCAACACTTAGTTGGAATGATCGATCATTTATCATTTAGTATTCAGTTGAGATATATGATATTAATTAAATTTGACGATCAAGAAAAAAAATAATTGAGAGTATAAGTTAACGAAATAAAAGTTGATCGGCAGTTAAAGAGATTCTTGGATGTAATGGTTACATCACGTCACTTCGTATAACGGCCTTAAAAAAAATTATTTAGAAGTATTTTTTTTAAAAAAAAATTCAACATCAAAATTGTAGATTTTCACGAAATCTACAGCTTTCGTGTTTAAACTTTTTCCAAAATTTACTTCTAAAAATATGTTTTGGTTTCTAAAAATTTAATAAATTTGAAATGGGTTTAAAAATAATTTCAAAATCTGTTAAACCCGTTAAATTTTGAAGTTCTAAAATACCTATTTGAAAGTATTTTTTAAAAAAATTCTGAATAAAAAGTTATAAATTTTATAAAAATCTATAAATTTTATTTATTTTTTTTCAAATAATTATTATAAAATTAAAATTTTTATTTAAATACAAAAAAAGATAGGGGAAATTACTGTTCAGCCCCCCGATTCCCGTTTTTTGACTATTCAGCCCCCCGAAATGTATTTTTCCGCCGACGTGGACGCACGCGCGTGCCGCCACGTAGCGTTTCGGGGGCTGAATTGCGCGACCCCAAAAATAGAGGGGCTGAACAGTAATTTTCTAAAATAAATATATGGTGACGTGACGCGCAAAGGTTTATTGTAAAATTTTGCCGGCAGTTAAGCCTGATTATCAAATCGACAACACAACGTACATGACTTTCACGTGCTACGGTAATCTGAACCGTGGAATACGATAGTCTAAAATCCACCACCCGCCTCGATCGTGGCTCACCCCGCTCCTGCTGCACCCCTCCGTCCACTTCTTCGCCACCATCTTCCCGCGCGTCCCACTCGATCCTTCCATGTCACCCACCTCTCCTCCTCGCAGTACCACCTCTATTTTCTCTCTCTCTCTCTCTCTCTCTCTCTCCTATTTTAACTTTTTTTCCCAATTTGGAATTAGGGTTTTGAAATTTCCCCAAATTCGAGCTCACTCAATCTCTGATTTTGTTTTATTGTTTAATCCTTAGACACGAAGCGAAAATGGCGGAAGCGGAAGCGGGGAGGAAGCAATCTCGGAAAGCGCAAGCAACAGAAACCGCACGATGACGACGACGACGATGAAGAAGAAGAAGATGACGACGAGGTAGCTCCGGCGGCTGCGGCGGAGGAAGACGGTGAAGATGACGCAAATATGGCGGCGAGGGCGGTTGATCCTGTTCTCGACCTCCGCGAGTCCGAAGTTTTGTCTGAATCGGGTGTCCAAATCTGTGACTTCCCCGTCGCCATTCGGCGCGCCGTTAACCGCCCGCACCCTTCTGTCCTCGCTATCGTCTCCGCTGAGCGTGCCGTCACCGCTGGCGTAGCTCAAGCTTCTGCCACTTGGACCACGCCATTGCTAGAAAACATTTCGTATGGACAGTTGCAGGCGCTATCCTATGTGCTCCCAGATAATCCCTCGCTGCCGCAGCCTTTTGTCACAGACGCTGCCACTGATAAATGTCCAGCTTACATGTGCACTCCGCCGCCTCTTATGGAGGGCTGTGGCGTCTCTAAGTGCCTCCCTGACGGCCAGCTTTGTCTTGTTCCCATGCATTCTGGTATGTGTTTTATGGCTATGACTTTGACCTCAAAGTAATTATCTCCAAATTCTCCAGTAAATTACTACCCTGTTTATTGGTTCAGGATTTAGTTGCTCTGTAGACTCCATGAGTTTGTTGTCTCATTGCTCATTAGGACTTTTAGTGTAAATTTATCCTGCCCCTTAAGATTCTATCTCGTGATGATTGTATAATATGCTTGGAATAGTTATTTCATTGAAGCAAACGAGTTTTTTCTTCCATTCCTCATCTGAAGCTCAGAATACATGTATGTTTTAGACTGTAGGTAGTGATTATGCCATGTTTCACTCTCGAGCTTTTTGCTCATACTGCCCTTTTTCTTATTTATTCTGCTATTTAGGTTAAACCAAAGTGTATGTTTCTTCTACTATAGGCAGCCTCTGCCACTTCCTGTTATTGAGCTATTTTTGAACTCCTTAATGTTCTCCCTTTTTACATTTGAAGCCAAATGTATCTTTTGCTGTAAAAGAGTTAGCATTCACTACTACCCTATCTCAGTTTAGTGCTATGTATTATGTAAGATGAAACTACTCAGTGAGAAAAATTAAAATTTTCCCCAATTTTGATTCATTAAAGCTGAAGATATTCTTATTCATGTGGTTTGCCCACTTAGATTGGTTCTCAGCTACTGGAGTGCACCGGCTAGAACGTCAGGTTGTCCCGCATTTCTTCTCTGGGAAGTCAACTGACCATACACCAGAGAAGTACATCACTCTCCGAAATAAAATCATTGCCAAATACTTGGAAAATCCTGGCCGAAGATTGCTATTTGCTGAATGTCAAACACTTGTTTCTGGTGCTGTCGCTTCAGAGCTTTATGATCTTAGCCGCATAATACGGTTTCTGGATAATTGGGGGATTATTAACTATTTTGCGTCATCTTCAGTACACCCGAGACTGAGGTTTGCTGGGTCACTTCTTAGGGAGGACACAAATGGAGAGCTTATGGTTCAGACAACTCCTCTGAAGTCTATTGATAGCCTTATACTATTTGATAGGCCAAAATGCAGCATCAGGCTTGAAGATGTTCGTTTATTATCATCATCGTCGTTGTCTTCATCTGCATCACTAGAATTGGATGCAGGGCTTGATGATTTAGATACAAAGATCAGGGAAAAGTTGTCAGAGTATTCCTGTAGCTACTGTTCTCGTCCTCTACCTCTCACTCATTATCAGTCTCAGAAGGAGGTTTGCTTCTTTCCACTAGACCTTTTGCTAGCCAACTTAAGTCAATGTTCCTGTAGTACATTAGTTTGTTAGGAAATATTTAAATGTGGAAATTATCTCAGGTTTAGGTGCCAGAGCTCCTATGTTACTGTTATAGTTATGGGTTCCGTTCAGGTCCTTGCCAAAAATATTTTCCTTTTATCTTCTTCAACTAAATCTTGCTACATTTTTGTAGACAAGTTCAGTGGCTATTGGTTATGTACTTTTGGTAATTTAATTTTGTTATTTCTAATATATAATGGTTTTGCCGGATTGGACTTAACTATGTTCTCTTTTGATGGTGGAGGGGTTGTTGCAGTAGCGGAGTAAGTTCAAACACTTAAGAGGTTAGTTACAAAGAATTTAGGCTTTGTTTCTTATTAATGGCTCACTTTAGTGTCAAATATAAGTCAGTCTTGATCATTAAAGATGGAGATTCCTATATATCCCAGTAAGATGGATTTTTGTTAGAGCCGGCAAAATCTTACCTAGTACCCGCGGGTCCGCGGGTACCCGTCGAAACGGGCGGATACGGATAAATTTTCTTATATAAAAAGTTGGATGCGGGTATCACCCGCCCGTACCCGCAATATGCGGGTAAAACGGGCGGGTGCCCGTGGGTCCGCGGGTACCCGCATCCACTAATATAGGTCTGTGCACAGATGGAATCTTTAATGGGTGAAATCACTGAATTGAGAGTTAGATCAAGTAGCCCAGCCGAGTGGGACCTAGGGTTTTCTTATTGAGTTATTTCTCCATTCCACTTAAAGCTGTGCGGCTGTGTCCATCTCTTTCACTTCTCTTTAATCTCTTCTCAACGCCGCGATCAGATCTGAGATCTCCATCTCTTTCTCTCATTCTCTTCACGCGGCAGCAAATAGCAGACGCAAACACTTCTTTTGAGATCAAAACTTTATCTTATTTGAGTTTTAATTCTTATTTCTATTGTTATTGTTTTTAATTGTAATAATGTTATCGTATTGTTTGTTCATTTATGTAACTTGATATTTGCTAGATCTATTATGTACGATATAGATTATTGAGTGAGAAAGTCGCTTTTTGTTTTTTTTTTTCTCTTTCAGTTTTTTTCTTTTTAAGAACATCTGAGTTTTTTTTTTCTTCTTGTCCTTCTTTAGTTATTTATTGAAATTTCTACATATATGTTTGGTCATTTTGTTGAATTGAGGCGTATATTATTTAAGTTGTGTTCTTTTTTAGGCTTATATTATTGAATGTAGACGACTATTGTTGGATTTCTTTCTTTTTTTGTTTTTTATTGAATTTGTTGATGATTTTTGGATAGATTATAATTTTTTTAGTTTAAAAATAGTTGTAATATTATATTTTAGGCTAAAATGATTTTTTATATGATTAAAAACAGAAAGCTTAAATTGGACCAGTGGACCGGGTTACCCGCGGACCCGCCCGCAAACCCGCGGGCGGGTACGGGTATCCCAAATGAAATCCGTGTATACATGCTTACCCGTCGACCCGTCACCCGTCTACCCATCACCCGCAAACCCGCGGGCGGGTCTTACCCGACCCGCCCGTTTGCCAGGTCTAATTTTTGTTAACGTGGGATTTTAGCTGTAAGCAGGGGTGCAAAAAGAGCACAAAAATGATGGCAAAGAATAATAGAACATCTCTTCTAATGCTGAATACTGGAATATTTTATAACATGTTATTAATTTGTTTCTTTGAACAGGCTGATGTTGTGCTTTGCACTGATTGCTTTCATAATGCAAGATTTATTACTGCGCATTCCAGTTTAGACTTTTTGAGAGTGGACTCCAAGAAAGACGCAGTGGAAGTAGATGGAGATAACTGGACAGATCAGGAAACCTTGCTCTTATTAGAAGCTATGGAGAAATATACTGATAACTGGAATGAAATTGCTGAACATGTTGGTACCAAATCAAAGGCACAATGTATTCTCCATTTTATACGTCTCCCGATGGAGGATGGTTTTCTGGAGAATATTGAGATTCCTCATTCTAATAAGTCATCTAGTATTCCTAATGGGCATGGTCATGAAAGAGCTACGTCAGATTCTAATGGGAATGCTGCAGGTGGAATTCCCTTTCCATGGTTCATTCTTGAATCACTCTAGTATGTTTCAATGAAAGTTTTCATGTGTTGTTTAAGTCCCTTATCATTTTGCACAATTACAGGAGCCTTTTGTCAAGATTTAAGTTATGATAATCAGCTTCCTTTTGCCAATTCAGCAAACCCGGTTATGTCCCTGGTGAGTGATTATCTTTTTGTGAATGCTTGCTTTAGATTAACAATAGATAATCTTAGGGGATGTTTATTTGGGAGAAGAAAAAGATAGCGATACGAAAGTAAATTAAGAAGCGGGAAAGTGAAAAAGGTTGGAAAGTGGATTGGAGTTTCTTTGTGTACTTATAGAGACGGAGATGTAAGTTGTTTTGAAGATTTATTTGGATTATAAAACATAATCCACAAAAATAATATTTATTTTACAAAAATAATTCTTAATATTTTGATGTTGTAATATTTGTTAATATCTATTTCCGTATTATTACTCTAAAAATAAATTTGGAGAGAAAAATGTTATTAAAATTTATCAAAAGTTATTAAAAAATATAAAATAGTAAATAAAATTATTATTTTGTTTCTTCCTGAATATCAAAGGAAATGGAAACCACAAGAGTAATGTATTAATAATTTAATATTAAATAATTTTAGAATTAATAATTATTAAAATGATGATTACATGTTAATGGGAGTTGCTTTCTTTCCACTTCCTATTCTTTAGTGGCAAAGTGGAGAAAATGAAAATTATATAGATAATGGAAAGTGTAGGACATTAAGAAAGTCACTTTTCCACTTTTTTGTTCTTCAAAGTAAACAAAGAAAGTAACTGTTACACTTCTCCACATCCTCTCCACTTTTTCACTTTTGTCTCTAATAAACATGTCCTTTTTAAGTGTAGTAGTCCTAGGAATTTGTGAAATGATATATGTTTGGTTGCTTTCTTTGTCTCAAAAGTATTCTTTACGACAGAAGATGATTTTTATATACATCTCCCATGGGAAGAGAGTTCATTTTATCTTTGATTTCATGAATTTCATATTGTCTCTATTCTGTGTTTAACATGCAATAATTTCAACAATCTCTGTATAATTTCTTACCGTACAACACCTTTTGTTCAATATAGTGATAAGGATCTTGTTGAATCATCTTATCCTTGTTAATCAGTTTTGCTAGTCTATGGTAAATTTTCTAGGGAGTTGAGTATTTTTGCAACTCAGTTGTAAAAAAAGTAGACGACTTCAAGTTGCATGTAGAAGAGAACAGATAATTCTTGTTCTTAATACACTCGGGTTGAGAGAACCAGTTCTTTTGAAGTGATGTTCTTATGTTTACTGTTGAAGTTGCTACAGAGTAATGGTTCTAAACTATGGCCTAGACCAAGCTGATCTGATGTTAGATTGCACTCTATGGACTTTTAGAAGAGATTCTAGTTCACCTTGTCAATTAATAATTTAATCACTAACTTGCATTGACTGTTGTCCTTAACAGGTTGCCTTTTTGGCATCAGCAATTGGTCCAAGAATCGCAGCAGCTTGTGCAAGTACTTCTTTACAAATCTTAACTACAGAAGATCCCAGGTAAGCTAAAATTGGTCAGGTGTTTGCACCGTTTACGTGCCGGGCGGCACCATTTTCTGGCCGTGCGAGTAGTCCGCAGCTTCCTCCTCGATTGTATAAGGTCGCGCACACATGCGATCTTTTTTTTTTTTTTTTTTTTTGTTAATAAAAAAATTCCTGAATTCTAAATTACTGTAAGTTTTACGGAAGTAAGTTGATTTGAATGCTTTGAAATAGATTACTTTGTTCAGCCATATCAACATTCTATGTGGCAGTAATTTATGTACTGTTTACCTTTGATACGCAACTGAGACTTTTGTATTTGATGTTTCATTCTTTTTTTTTTTAATTTTATTGTCGTGACTTAGTACGTATTTTAGAATTATAAAAATATTTCAAAAAAGTAAAACTATGCAGATCGGCACTGCATGGTCGGCATGGCATGGAAAGCCATTGGTGTTTGATGGTGTTATATTTAGGTTTTGAATAGAGATTGGTTTGGGATTGTGTGCTCGACCATTTAGTCTCATTTACTGATAGTGGTTCATATTCATCTAATAGTTATCCTTTAAGACTGAAGCATACATGGATCAAAATGCTTCCTTTCACATTTTTTTCTTGATGGAATTGCTATTTGTTCTGTTCACCATCGAATTGTTAACTTCTTAAGGGTTGTCCTTCTTCTCAGTTTTTCATTATCATGACATCCTTGTTTTCTTTTTTCCATGTTCTGCATTTCAAGGTCATGTTCTGATAAGCCACATCGTGCGGATGGTTCTCATCAACTACATTCAAACTTAAGTAATAAAAAAGGTTGGCTGATTTTACTTGTCATACTTCTTTGACTCTATTTGTTTGCTCGTTTTGTTGTAATGAAGTTTACGGTTGGTTCCAGGTGAAGCTTCAGAAGATAGAAAAGATAAAAAGTCTCCTTTAGATCCTGAATTGGTAAAATATGCTGCTAAATGTGGTGTATCTGCCGCAGCAATGAAATCAAAGTTATTTGCAGATCAGGAGGAGCGTGAAATTCAGAGAATGGCAGCTACAATCATAAGTAATCAGGTTTACCTTCTTTCTCATAGTTTGTTATGGTCATAACAGGTACTCTTGAAAAGTATATGTATCCTTTCCTTTATGACATGCATGCATGTTTACCGGTCAAAATATCTGTATAGTTTTATCAGACTCGAATATTTGCAAGAATGCTATTGGTTATTGTGACTATAGCTTTAGACAAGTTGGTCGTGGTCGAAGTACTAACCAGGCTATCAAAGTCTAGTGTAAGTATAGGAGAAGCGGAAGTTAACTTTTGTGCCTGAAACTATGTGCCAGCCCGTGCAGAGTCTGCAGACTTGGTTCAGGCATAATGCAGATCTCTAAATTTGCATTAGGTCAGTGGTCAAGGACGGCTTGATGTTTATACTAGTCGGTCCATTGACCCCATTGGATTTTGGCACAACTTAAATCAGAGACATAAGGGTTTAGGCACAACTAATCATTATACACGCTACTTTTAGATACCCAACCTCCCTGATGTCTGCCAATTTTGATGGCAACTCCCTTTATCTGATTACGATTCCCTGCGCCACTAACGAAGTGCTCCAGCATTCTTCTGTTTTTACCAGTAATTTAAAATTCACCTGCAAGCGTCCATAGCCCCAAAAAAAAGTGGAGTGAGATGATGTTTGGTGGACCATCTGTGAACTTAGTTCATATCGTAATTTCTCAAAAATATGTACTTTAACACGCAAAATTACTGGGATGATAAAAAGGTGAGATACTTCATAAACCATATCAACCGCACTGAGATTGGATCCGCCACCGTCAGTGGTAGACCGACAAATGTAAAGTTCTACCTTTAAAATGAAAATAGTAAAATTGCATGCTGTAATATCAAAACATAAATAGCAAGTCTGCAAATATGGACAGGGATGGTAGACAGGTCCTCTCTATTTTGAACTGCATCTTTTTTTAGTTTTAAGGTCTAATCCGCAATTTTTGGTTCTAATAGAAATATTGAGGAGATAGAGAAAAGATTGAGGGTTGATGAAGAGAGGTAGAGAGGAGATAAAAGAGGGAGAGAGACTTTGAGTAAAAGTGGGTTTACTATTTCGTTGGTATTTTTCTAGTACATTGATTTTACTTCCATACTAAGAATACAACTTGCATAACAAAAAACCTTCTATAACATTCTAAGTAATGGTATCCTAAATATTTTCCCAATTATAGAGTAACATCTCTTGTTAAATAATAAGTCTAAAGAATTTATACTCCATGGCTGCATCAGTGCCTCCGCATGGCTTGGCCAACTCAGACATAGCATATCATTCCATGCGGCATCAGATAGCTTCCTAAATGTACAAGTTACCAATCCCATTTTTCCCAATGAGGATAAATTGAATAAACTTTTCTTCTATATTCTAATGTTAACTGCTTGGAATATAAGAATCTTGAAGATGAAGTTATCTGTTTTGTGGGCTCGGAGGAGGTTTGGAAAAGTGCATTTCTTTTATGTAAACTAACGGTGCTGCAATAGAAGTGGCTACTACAGGTTAGGCGGCTTGTGCTGCGTGTGACGGAGCAGATGAAACTACTGGTAGTGGGGGCGGTTTTGTGGCTGCTTGCTTGTGGTGTAGGCGGCAGAGGACCGAATTTGTTGGAGGAAAAAGATAATCAACGAGTACTCTACAACGCTGTATCTTTTGAAATTATCAGAAATAAAGAAAAATCCAAGTCCCTTGCAATGAAGAATGGAGTCAAATTGATTTGACATGGGTCCTTTTTGGAAACTTAAAACACCCTAATTTTCTTGACAGTTTCAAGAGACATCACAATGGAAGTAATAAATCTTCATCAATTGGGCATTGAATATCTCTTAATGTGAGAATTGTTGTTCTAAATTCTGAGAACTCAAGAACAGTCATTAGTATACCAAATAACTAAGAGCTCATAAAAATAGATGCGGATGGATTGGGTCAGACTTCGTAGCAGCAAATTGATGATTTGACCGTGGATCATGACTACCGACACCGCTGCACTCTTGTACCTCTATCTATCCTTACCTGATTAACCTGCTCATGCATTGCCATTTTCTAGAACGCTACTTACGAAAAGATGTAAGATTAGAGATATGTAGCAATCTCAACTTAACCCCCATAAGTTGAGCATTGGGTCTAAGTGGGTATCCTGGTTTCTGTTAAGTCATGCATTGAGTTTTTTAAACTTCTAAATTGTTTTCTGTAATCTTAACTCGATGATTTTTTTTTTTCTGACAGCCTTGGTAATGCCCTTGTATTTTTCTTTGATTAATGTACGCTAGTTTATTTTTTGAAGTTCTGAACTTGTTTCTAGCATGTCTTTACTTCTAATTGTTTGGGCCATGGAAGTTCCTTTTGGAGCTTCCCTTTTTAAACTTTAATCACGAAAATCCAAAATCATTAGCTTAACAATATTTTGCCTAGTCTTATCTAGAAATAGTTGTGGCTTAGGTAAACTATCATTTTGCAGCTTATTCATCAGGACTGCTAAAAAGATTACCATACTAAGCTAACTGGGTGAAAGAATAGTTCTCTTATTGGAAGCAACAGGGCGTGTTAGCTAAGCCCTACCTCATGGGGCCATTGGATCAACAAGTTGTATATTTAGGTTTAGTTGGTGCATATATTCACTCTAAAGACTCTCTCATTCGAATGTAGTCTCTATTCTTACAAGTTCTTATCTAACCACCATCTCTTGAAACGATAGATAAAAAAATTTTCCACTTCTTACCTTTCCCCTTGCTGCATACAGCTAAAGAGGTTGGAGCTAAAGTTGAAGCAGTTTGCAGAAGTCGAAACATTGCTGATGAAAGAATGTGAGCAAATCGAGAGGACAAGACAAAGAATATCAGCAGAACGGGTCCATATGATGACCGGACGTTACAATTCTCCCGGAAACTCCCACCCCAACACAGTACCAGTTGCTGCAGCACCGGCAGCAGGAGCTTCTTCTCCCGTTATGGCTTCAGCAAATACAAGGATTCCGACAATGTCAGCATCGGTAGCCCAACCAAATATTCAACAGATGTTTGGGAGTAATTTGGCCGGTCATCCCCAGATGCCGTTCATGCAAAGGCAGCAGCCGATGGCTCCTTTCGGACCGCGCTTACCCCTCTCCGCTATTCATCCATCTCAATCTCCATCTCCTGCTACCCCTAACAATATGATGTTCAATCCTTCTGTAGCAAACACATCTATTGCTAACCATCATCCATCCTTAAGACCCGCAACAGGGAATAATAAAGTATAGGTTTGACACGACATGATAGGCGGAATATGTATTTCTATCTAGTTAATTGTTTTAATTGGTTTCTAAGGCCATTGCAGTATATTATTATTTTTGGTGCAGATTAGGTGGAATCATAATCTCAGCTTGTGAATCTGGTGTAACTTGTAGAAAAGCAGGTGCTGATTCATATGAGATAGCAAATGTGAAATGTGTAATATTGCATATGATTTAGAGCAGATTCGGTCTATTTCTTGGGAGACATAATTTGAAAGGAAAGAGAAAGTTGAAGCCTATGTTCTTGAATCGCAAAGAAGCTGCCAATTCTCTATCAGTTTGTGTTCATAGAAGATAACGACTTTTCAACATTAATACCAATGCCTTGCTAAAAGCCTGTAGCTGTTATAGTCTGATTTAGATATGACAATCATTTGTGGCGCTCGATGAGCTGGCGGGCACGTCAGATGCATACGATTGTGGTCGTTTGCTTCTAAATGTTTCATAATCTTACCAGCTTGAAGGATCCATTAGTTTGTTTTAAACACATGAATTCCAATTCCTTAGTTGAAATTACAAGTTTGTCCTGAATACATGATTAAAACCAGCAACAGTTGCATAAACTTTTTATTCTACTTGGAAGGTATTGAAGAATTAATATACACAGATGAAGATCCAGCTACACCAAATCAGAAGAGATTTATGGCCATAACAGCTAGGCCTAACGATAGGATGTAATGACACAAAATTAGTCATTGAAGATGTCAAGCAGGGGCTTGATCAGCCTGCACTGTTCGGACAAGCCGGCATGCTGATCGGACAGGCAGGACGGGCTGTATAAGCAGCCACTGTTTGCGCACCTGGCTGGATTGATTCGTGGCCTGCGGAGCCAATACCACAGCATGGCCGGGCCAAAAATTGCGTCTTGTCTCAGACTGTACGGGCCAATTTAACCTGCATTATTTGCGCAGACCACGGGCCAAAGCCACATTTTTTTGACATCTTTATAATAACTAAAACAGTTGCTTTCTCTGAGTGGCTGAAAAGAGCCATTACCTCATAAATAAACACAAATTACATGTCCAAAAAAGTGATTACAATAATAAACCTGTCAAGTAATCAAATGACACTGAAAGAACATAATGTCGAGCAATTTTCGAATATCTGTCTCAAGAAATTGGATCAGAACAGCTCATCTCGTCAACAGGAATCAAATGACATTTACAAAGAAGATAATAAGCAGCAGTATCATTCTGACAACCAAAAAGCCAATTGCCTTCACAAAAATATATCATTGAAACTGAACTTGCTGAAGTGGCTTCTTTGTAGACCAAGTGCACCTTGATAACTTTCCAGGGAAAGTAGAAAGCACTACAAGCACAATGAAAACATCTTAAAGGATCTTGATGAGTCGATATTGCTGTATTTAAAATGCACTCTGCACAATCTTGTCAGGCGTTTTTGTAGGTTTTTCCCATCTTTCAGGACTCAATAAGTGACTTATGCGATCGTAATTCACCTATAAAAAGCACATTTTGAGCCCAACCGGCATACTTCCCGAATTTAGCCACAAACGCCTCTGTAACCCGAGTATAAAGCTTAGGTGAGAGCTTCATGCCTGCAAGCTCTGGCAAGAGATATCTTGTTGCAATCTACATAAAATAAAAGCAAAACACATTTGGTAAAGGCATCAGAAATTAAATAAACCATAGTTTTATATATATATATATATATATATATATATATATATATATATATATATATATACTTCCTTTATTAGTAAGATTTGATTAGTATCATGTCAGTTAGTTTTGTATGTTCATAGTCTTTGATACAAAATCCAAAAATTATCAGTTTTCATGACGTTCTACTTGTACATCGAACAGCTCAAAGTTAGGTTAATGGATGGTAATTCCAAAATATGTTTGTCTGACATATTTTAATTAATTTATCCTGACCGTCTAATTTAACCAAATTAGATAGTACATGAGAACATAACCAAATTATCTGAATTTTGTTAACTACATAGTCTCTCTCTCTCTCTCTTCTCTCTCTCTCTCTCTCTCTCTCTCTCTCTCTCTCTCCTTATATATATATCATGATTTTTCTACTGGACGGCACATGCCGTAAAATTTTATATTTGAATTTTAAATTAAGTTTATATTTATATTTATATTTTTAAATAACAAATAAATGTATATCGATACGCTCGGCACGACAGCATCGGCATGGTCAGTACATGCAGGGATCTGAGTTTATAAATACACACGCACACACATTGCTCCAGCAATTTCATATTAAACGAAATTACATCAGCCCCAGCTGACTTATGATGCAAAAAGTACAGCTATAAGGCAGAAATACTAAAATAATGCATAACTGCTCTCTCCAATTTTGCATTCTTAAGTATAAATGAGAAATAATTGCTATCTCCTACTATCTAGGCAAACTTTGAATGTGGCATATGAAGCAAGTCCTAAAACATCCATGAGATCAACGTACATGAAACCATATGAGTGATACACAGAGTGTTAGCATAGTAGCTGTTTTACTCTTAATCTTATTTGTGTAATTATTTCCTGAACCGACCTTCCACACATGTAATAGTGGTTTAACTCTTAGTCTTATATGTATAATTTTGCCTGGAACTCACCTTCCACACATGAGTATCAACAGGGATAGAATGATGTTGATCCAGAGAGAAGAGAGCAATGCAAGCAGCGACCTTTGGCCCAACTCCAGGTAACGTGCAAAGAGCTTCAATTGTTTCACAAAGATCCAAGTCCCGAAGTGATTCAAGCCATTCTGCACCTCCACCATGCTTTGCTTGTAAAGCTTGCACAGTACCAACAACATACTTGGCCCTGCTTGTTTGCAACCAAAAAAACAATTGTAAAATTTTAAGAAAACAGAATATAAGCAATGTACAGATAAAAAGCTTCCATCATAACATGAAGTCCAAGGATTCCTGTACATTCTGCTAGTGATGACTGCCTATTCCAAGCAGATTGATGGTTACCACATTCTTCTCTGGTTGGAAAGCAGAATCAGAAAAAGAAAAAACAATCTTGCTTAGTGGAGGAGAAATGCTTTTTACCTCTTCACCACTTCTCCAAAGAAACTCAAAAGTGGTATAGAGTTATCTCCATTCCATATTCTAAGTGATGATCTGCACTTGAACGTGGTTGTATGACTCCAACACCATTTTCAGATTTTTCTTTAAACATGTATTTAGGATTTAGGATTCAGAGTTTAGGAGACGTTGGCTATGAACCCATTTCAAAAGGGATAGGGGAAGGCCCCAGAAGAACGGCATAACTCCGATTCTATATAGAACAATGCGACATACAAAGACACATGTAACGTTACCAAAATTGCTCTAGCTTGGGGGAATTATCACCAACACAGTTTCAACCTCTGAAAGATGCAATAGGCAAATAACTCTATCATTTCTTGTCTCAAATTTATCTCTAAATATTTCACCCTGATTGTCGTTTCAAGGAATTCATCACAAGAAAGCAAAACCAAAAGAGTTCCACGGTTCCACCAAATGCTTCAATGATCTACTAAAACTAGTCGAAAAGCTACTAATACCACGTAAAAGGTATCCAAATGCCGAATATAAGTCACACTCATACCCATAGTCGCAGGAATCTTCAAATAAGCCCACCAACACCTCAGAATCTCGCTCCCGCTCCTGCTCTCACTCCCACCCAATCCACTCTTCCACCCGCTTTAAGCGTGTGACAACCTAAATATCTTACCAGGCGCTCCCGCACATGCACCCGCTTCGTGCAACTTATAGCCGCCTTTATTATGGTTCAATGTTTTGTATCATTGCCAAATTAACTCACTTTCCTAAAGTCACCTCAGCGTCAAGCCTACAGGTATAATTTGCCAAGCTGTTCCAATAATCACGTAATAAAATTATTCAAGATAATTATCCAAATTCAAATCTTTAAAAAAAAATGCAACTAACCGAAAATTCAAACGTTATACAATCAGAACAAAATCAATTAAAACCAACAGCAATACTAGCGAAATATGTGAAATACCTGTACCCAAATCCAGCATCCCTGAGTTCCTTCTCCGAAACATGCTCCAAACTTTCAAGGCTCGGGAACTGGTGAAAATCGAACCCACCGACGTTCCCTAAATACTCGCCATAAGAAGAAATCACAGCAACCATTTTCTCAATCCTGGCAATGTTGTTATTTGACGAGCATAAGAACTGCAGCACACACTCCACGGGGTCTTGCCGGAGCACGCGCGCTCCGCCGCCGAATCGCCGTGCCAACTCCGCAAACCGTTGATCTGACGTGGAAAACTGGGCCCACAGATCCGACAAGTTGATAGATAGATTGAAGTAGTCCTCCAACGCCTCCCGAGCTGACTTGATAGTTGGTCCCGCGTGGAGACGGAAGTAGATTGGGCCTGCGGCGGAATCAAAGTGTGCTAAAGAGATCAAGTGGGTTCCCACAACGCCGGTGTACACCGGGCCACCCCCACCCGCGGTGGCGGCGGAGGTGAGGCGCCAGCGGAAGGATTGACCAGTGGGGAGAGTTAAGGGAAGAGATAGTTCGGATCCCGAGGTGCCCAGAGGAAGCCAATCGCCACCGTGGGATGAGAATAGGGAGCGGCGAGGTGCCGGAACCGCGGCGGTGGGTTTACTGGAACAGAATTGTGGTGGTGGCGGAGGTGTGACAGTGAGGGTAGGTGAAGGTTTGGTTAACCTTCTCCGCTTGGTCATTGCTACGCTGCCGCCGCCATGAGCTCCGGCGGTCGAATGATGGAGGGAGCGAAGACCGTTGGGCTTCATTATCGCGATTCTCTGAACCAGGGATAGAAGCGACATTTCAGTCCTGATTGTATGGTTTTATATGTTTTTTTTTTTTTAATTTTAGCACTGAATTATGAAAAAATAGTGAAGGTCGCAGGACAACCCAATTTACCCGCAAATGGGTGCAGGTAAGAGAATTTTTAGTATATATAAAACTAATTTATATATATATATATATATATATATATAATGGAGTAAACGGTAGTCAAGAGTTGCATTATCGTGTTGTAACACCTGCCAATGTTATAAACAGACAACATACGTGTCTTCATCATAAGCACTCTTAGATTTGTGATATTTCTGAAGCTATAACAACTAAGATTGATAGGCCGGGGACATGCGTTGATCCATGTCATCTTGCAAATAAATTGGTGAAATGCAGCGGCATACATATAGTGCAACAAAAGTTACTTGTAGAGTAACAAAAGTTGCTTATAACAAAAATGTTGTGAATGAAGAAGTATAAATATAACTTGTATAAACATGATGTTGTAAATACATTACAAACATAGCTATTACAATCATACATATTATTGTTACATCTACTAACAACGCAATCAATATATATATATATATATATATATATATATATATATATATATATATATATTTATAATATATATATATATATATATATATATATGCCAACCTGATCAACACTGGTGCAGGTAAAAAAAATATTAAGTAAAGAGTCTTTGATAATATAAAATTTTGAATAATTTTTAATTTTAAAGTAGAAGATGAATATACTATTTTTATTTATTTTTAAGAGAAGAAGACAAGTAATATTTTTCTTTAATTAAATCGGAAGGTGAAGTCTAATAAATTTTAAAAGACTGTGTGTGATAAATAACCGCATCATCCACACGCTTAATAACCATGAATTCATTATATATATAATGTTTATTACTATTATTATTATTATTATTATTGTAGAGATTCTCGGGAATTCCTAACGCTTTAAACGGACACCTTCAGATCAAATATCTTCATCAGACTAGTTTCCAATGAAGTGGTAGATCAATTATCCAATCCTACTACAATCAATGGCTTAAGTTCTCGTCTTCTTCTCTTGCTCTTAAACCTAGCAATGGCAAATATCGGAGCAGACATTTGAGATTCTCCAAGATTCTGGCCGGCTGAGCTTTCTTCCGCCGTCGATCACGCTCCCTCCCCGACTTCCAATCACGCCGCGGAACAAGTAAGATATCATTTGTTGATCTCACTGACTATATATATTGATTGGATCCGCCCGTGGCAGCAGTAGCCTGCGTTTCCGAGACCGTTTACTCCTTGCAAATACATCCTCAGTAACTCTAGTTCATAAAATCTGGCACCTTGTAGTGACGCTCTGATCTACACATTTTGATATGGATCTGATACAGGGGGAAAATTGCAAGTATAATTGTGTAGATTGAGTGCAGAGTGATTTGCAATAGATATAAATAGTAGAAAACAAGTGGATAGAGGATGCAGTTTTATTCACTGGCTAAGTCATTCTCAAGCATTTTATACAAACAGAGGGATCTCGATTAACCTTTTTTCTATGATAATTATAAAGATGGTGTGTAGTTATTTATGAGCATTCCAAGATTTAGACAACAAATTGTTTCTCAGAATAGTATATTCTTAATTTCTATTTTAAAACAAAAAATCTGTACTAGTTTGGATGAGCATTGTCTAGGTGTTTGGATAATTAACAATAAGTATTATAGAAGAATGAATTGAATAACGAACTCTTAATTGCAATTATAAACTAGAATGGTTATCCAAACATTCTCACTTAGTAGGAAAAGGGTTGCTTCTTGGAATATTATCTCGCCAAAGTCCGTAAATTTCATTAAACATTAATATGGTCCTTATTTGACATTGTCTAGGGTTACAAAGTTAGTGGACTTCTTGTTTTAATACAGTTATAGAGTTAGTGGGCCCATGAGATTTTGATAGAAGATCTTCTATAAATGCTAACAAGTACTTGGTCTCCTTCTTAAGAGATCTAATTAGGATTTTCCGGTAGCCGTCACAATCATCGGTGTGATCTCTGAGAGTTTTGAAAAACCAACGTGCTTTCAATTTTTCGCTGTGCAGATTATTTCAAACAACAAATTGTAGATCATGGCAATATTTATGGCTTCAGGTACATGATTCTGAATTTATTAATTCCATCATTGCTTGGTTATTCTAAACGTTTTTATTTGTCAAGGAAATAGATTATCTGACAATTTTTTAACCAAGATTAAGTACTAAAACAGTTTAAATAAATTCTTCGATGAATACGATGAATAAAGTTGGAACATGTGCGTTTACTCAACTTTATTCCAAGTTTGGTCCCTATAAATACCAGCCCTGAATTTTTTTTGGGTTCTCATGTAATGGCGGGAGTTAATTTGGGCATGCTTTTTTTAAAGATAGCTGCAATTGACAAAGGGGGTTCTACGTCTGATCTTCTGAAGAAATTTGGCCCATTATGACAAGAAATCCATACCAGCAATTCCATTTCTTTGAAGCGAACACCTCATTTCTATATGGCTATAAGTAAGAAACCACCAACCATCGACCATATAACTTGAATCTGTTATATGCTAGTACTTAAATTCATAATTTGATGTTTAAATCTATATATTTCTTAATATGCTAGTACTTAAATTCTCCTTTAGTAAGAAACCATCAACCATCGAACACCTCATTTCTACGCGTGGGATTCAATCCCGTGCGCGACCGGCTCAACTGGTCATCATCCCTGCGAGCTCGTAGTGGCGACGGCTGCTGCCGGCCGATTGCGTTCCCAAGGGTGCATCCAGGGGTTTTGGAGCATCCCGAATCTAAAGAAGATGTCACAAATTGTGTTCAGAGTCTCGTTCGGTGCATTTCGAGTTTGCGGAGTTGCGGCCGTGTATCGGTGTCCGGCTCCGTTTGACATAAAAAAGGGGTGTTTCTAAGGTTTTTTCACCGTGCTGAATTCAATGGCGTAATCCAAATTTTGTTTTGACGTCTCGTTCGGAAGTTATATGCGTGGTGCACTTTTATATATGTTTTTGTTTTTATTTTTTCGCCGCCGGCGTAGACACGGCGGCACATTGTGATCTAGGTTGCTAATATGTGCCTATGAGATGGTTGTTTCAAAAGGTTACCTTGCATTTGTAGAAGTGTTCGTGTTTGAGTAGTACGGAGGCGTCGGGGCGAGAGTTATCGGCGATGGCGAGCTCTGTTGGTTCCGCTTACGGTGGCGTGACCTCTATATCGTCCAGAGACGACGATGACGATGATGAGGCAAGGTTGAACGGTCACCTCACACTCTCTCGGCTCTCTCTCTCTCTCGCAATCTCTCTCCACCTCCCTCTCCACAGATGCTTCCTCCTCCCCTCTATGGTTATATATAGAGGCTTCGGGTGAGGATGGCGGTCAACGGTGCATTAAATGAAGGTGAGGTGAAGGTGAGGGACGGATGGTAGGGGAGGAAAAATGTGATAGGAGGAATGGTGGCCGACGACTGAAGGATCCCCCCTATGTTTGTTCTTTTTAATAATAATAATAATAATAATAATAATAATATATATATATATATATATGCGTTCGGATGTTATCGTAAATATATATATTATCGGATGTACACATATAAACTTAATCAAACCAATCAGACACAATCGGACCTAATTAAACTTAATTGGATGGATCGGGTCAAATTTAATTACACTTAATAGGCCCTACTCAATGCATTTCAATAGCGCAGACTACCAAGTCGGGCAAAATAAAATGTCAACAGTTATCTTATTTAAAAATATTGAATAATATAAAAATAGATAAACAAAAAATTATTAATAATAATTATGGACAAAATAGCTAGCTAAAGGAATCAACAAAATTAATTTTTTGTTCCCTTTTTTGTGCTCGTTACGATCATCACGCATTGATTAAAGTTTGCTCAAGTGATTTCTATTGCAGGTGAATTTTGCAGCTACAAATGATAGCGGTTTGGTACAATAAACGGCCGCAGAATGGATGAACTAGAACCAACTGTTAAGTATGGAACTACACCTTTATGACATGATGATTTACTCGATTCTATATCGAGCAGATTGCTGCACCGTTAAAAGGGATATTTTTCACACTAAACTCTTTTTTCTCTTAAATCAAACAGTGCCGGTGAAACTGCTGCATTTCAGAAAGCTGGTATCTTCCAGACTTGTGTCAATATCCCATACTAATTGAAGTGTCCAGCTTCTTAGACTTGATAACCAGCCTGCTATGCAGCATAAAGAAAAAAGGCTTGCGTTAACTCATCAGCTGTCTCATACATATAGTCAAAACGGATTCGGGAAATGTTCAGTTCTCTACTGAAATACAAACTCCAGAAGTGGTTACATGAATAATATTAGCACATTCACGAGGATATCATACAGGTTCTGAGGAGAGCAGCTCCTCCAGATTTCTTCTGGTGTGCGTCGTTAATATTGCACATTTTAAGGATTTGCTAGGCAATATTTATAATTGGCAACACCTGCCTAATTAATCAGTGTAGCACAAAATAGCTGTACAAAAGGTTTTTACCTGCATCACACATCCAAAATAGTTGAAATCAGCACATGATTGCAGCTTCGGAGTTAATCAAAAAGCATAAAAGAAAAAGGGAAAAAACTGATCTCAAGAAACTTGACTAAAACGAAAAATCGCAAAAACATTTAATACTAAGCGTAACTTAACCTCTAAAGTAATGTACTTGCTGACACCACATATTTAAGATTGTGGTGGACATGATAGTATGTGGTTTGACTTATTGCTCCATGATCTTGTGTCCTAATGTGCAAGGGTACCTAGATGTTGGTTATTCAAGCCGAACGTCCAGTAGAAACATCCTTCTCCAGCACATGGCTGCGTATATCCTATCCTTTTCAGATCTTGTTCAGATAAGTCTTTTAACACCGAGATGTTGTATTCTCATGCTGCCAAAATTTGTAGGCAGATCAACCTCAGCATGATTTTGAACCGCAAAATAAGACTATTGGTTGCAGGCAAAACTTGAAGAAAGACTCGAACTTCCTCTCAACAACCGAGTGTTCAAAAATTTAGCCTTCAAAATTTTTGAAAGTGTTCAAGAAATGATAATCATGCGGTTACCGGTTATATCATGTTCATATTGGTCATACAAAGCCTTAAAACTAGCAAGGCTGGGACTACGGATCTCTGTTATGACTAAACTATACTAGCGTTTAGGAATAATAATCTTTGCATAAAATCTCAATAATCAACTTAAGACAACTTGTGTAGTCCTCTCCTACAATCTCAGAAACCTACTGCCAAAATAATATCCTACCATATTTTCCTATATAATCTACCCCTATATTCTAGCATACTAAAAGGCATAATACTCTTACAGGATCTTCAGGATATCTACCACTATGAAACACCCTGTCACGATGTCCTTTGTCATAAATTTGCTTCATTCGCTTTTGCGCCTGCAGTAAATGCGCCATTACATCTCGTAATAGGAGGTCCCGTGCACGTAGGGCTGTCCCAAAGGCATCAACCTTCGAGGAACCCGTGTCGAAGCGGTGTATAGTAGGTGGTGGACGGCAATAAACAACTTCGAATTGCATCATGCAAGCTGCAGCATGAAAACTTGTATAGCAGGAGTACTCCGCCCATTGAAGAAACTTGCACCACGACTTAGGGTTCTCTCCGACAAAACACCACAGATAATTCGCAACGCAACGATTGAGGACCAAGGATAATAAGAGGTGCAACTCACGCCAGAAGTTGCTGATGAATATTTTCTCCTGTCAGAGATGATGGAGGAAGGAACCCCGTGGAGATGACAATTTCACAGGTAAAAATGTCTGCAACATCAAGAGCCATGAAGAGATGGCGAAGGGGAATAAAAGCACGTATTTGACAGACGGTCTACCACTACCAAGACAGCATTCTTTCCTTCGGACAATGGCAGTGCCCTCGTTAATCCATCGAAATATCCTCCCACACAGCAGTGGGTACGGCGAGTGGCTGTAATAAGCCGACCGGTTTCGAAGAGTCGGATTTGGCCTTGTTGCAAATGTCACAAGACATACTCCTGGACAGCTCAACGCATCCTGGGCCAATAGGAGGCAGAGAGCCGTTTAAAGGTGCGGAGTTAGCCTGCGTGGCCTCCCAATGGTGTGTCACGACATTCAAACAGTAAACGGCCACAGCGTTGATTGCCACGGGTGACCACTAAGCAACCCACACGGAGATCGCCACGCACAGAGAAAGAGCCTGCAGTCGGACTTGTAGCTTGCTGGCGGAGGCTCTGGTAAACAGGGTCGGTAGTACGTGGTGCTTTGGCGGCGACAAAGAGCCTTCACGTCATCCATAAACCTCACGTCTTCTCGTAGTATGCAGAGAAATTCGTCCATGTTGTGGATCACAACAACAGGTGAGCGTCCGTGATGCTCCCACCCTCTCCCGTGGAGGTGGTTGGCAGCTTCCCTTCGACATTGCTGCCGGCATACCAAGTTACCAACTGTTATAACTAGACTATACTAGGTTTAGGAATAAGAATCGACATAATACAACACCTATGGTTCTCTCCAACAATCTCAGAAACTACTGCCAAATAATATGCTACGATATTTTCCTATATAATCTTCCCCTATATTCTAGTTACTAATAAAACATAATACTCTTGCAGGATCTCATTGTATCTCCCGTGTCTCGGTGGGCTTACATCGTCTATTGCTCCTCGATCCACCGTAGCCGCTGTTGGAGGCGTAACAATCTCCTTCTGTTAAAGTAACTTAGCATCTAAATATTACGACAATCTGCAATGCTAAACAAAAGTTTCTAAATACAATCTCCTAGCAATTAAACTTCCAACAAACATAGGGCAATAGTTCCGTGGTCAAGCAACTTAAATGACTCAAACTACAAAAGTGACAGCTAGTTACAAAAGTAGACAACAATTCTTAGATTTCAAAGATTAAGAGTTCCCACGGCAAGGGTTGCGTAGTGTTCACTAAGCGCAATAAATCAGAATTAATCTTCCTCCGTTGAATTTTGCTGGTAATTGTTAATGATAAGTGCTTAATATACTCAACAGAGTATGCACCCCAGACACCTATAGCACAAACCACTGAAATAAGTTCATATTAATAAGCTAACATCTCAGCCGTTGATCTCCTTGATCTAACGGCTGAGATTTAAATTTTATACTTAACGGAATAACGATTCACGCCGTTAAGTATATAAATTAAATCTCAGCCGTTAGATCAAGTAAATCAACGGCTGAGATGTTAGCTTATTAAGGCTATTCTCAGGTCGAACTGAAAATAGCCTCTCTCTCTCTCTCTCTCTCTCTCTCTCTCTCTCTCTCTCTCTATATATATATATATATATATATATATATATATATATATATATATATATATATATATATATATATATATATATATTTAAAGTTATCTCTAATCTTTTCTACAGCATACTAGTAAATGAAAATGTACAGTGAAAAGCGATGTAGCTCAGTTATCATCCGAGACGCCTGTGATCACCTCTCCCATTGATAAGGATGTACGGATCGCAAGCGGTCTGTGAGCCCAATAGGCATCCAAGTAACAAGGACAGAAAAAAGACATGTTCAAATGATCATCTGCCCATACATTCTCTTTCATGACTCCTTCCTATGTGCCCTACCCTATGATGGCGACGTTATTACGCCAGCCTTGCAAAGCGTATTTGCACTATGCCACCGGGTCACCAGTTAAACTGATAACCTAGTTTTATTTTTTTAAATAGTCCAAAAACGATATTAGTAATGTAATTTTTATCAAAATAATTTCAAAAACAGTTCTCCCCAAATTGACACTTGTCCACTTACGGATAGAAAACTAAAATTATGCATCTAAGTCTACCACATACACAATCTTGAGTAAGGAAAGAGCATTTCTTTTAAATAAAAAAAAATATACTGGAAAGGTGGAACAGATTGGACAAACATTGGCCAGCTACGTACTAACCTTGCAAGGGATAACAAATGTCATCATAATTGTTGAATAAATGATGTTCACATGCTATAGAACACGGTTTGTCAGCTGCATAACAATTAACTACTTTTAGTGTACCATTGATTGTTAGAAACATAAACGATAACTGACATGCATAGCAGCAACAACTAAGAGAAATAACATGAAACAGAAATAGCAAGATGGTGGAATCATCATAGACATATGGAAGAAAAAAGTTGTATCAATAGTAAGCAAGGTGCGGGAAAAAACATTTGAGGTAGTTTGGACATGCAAAATGGAAACATGCACAAGTTACGAGTCGTGAGATATTGGAAATGATCCCTATCAAGTGGGTTAGGAGAAGGTCAAAAAAAGTGAAACTCTTTAAATGACCTAAATTTTCTTCATTAAAGGAGACATAGTTCTTCATATGGCATACTGGCATGCAAAATTCATGTAGCCAGCCCCCTACCAAGTGAGAAAAGGCTTTGTTTTCTGTTGTTATTTGTTAATGTACTTTGGTCGGAAAAGTACCTACTACAAAAGCTGATGCATTATGCAGAATTGGCATTTGCACCACCAACCTTTTGGTCGGGGCAAAGTTCTTTAGCTCTACCCTAAACATATATAGCAAGCTATCTTCGATATCCTAGATGAACACATCAATCCTAGCTTTTTTTGGTTAATAACAATCCTAGCATAATTTAACTATCACAAAGAAACAAAATAGATTAGAAGACACCTTTTCTTGACATATTTTTGACAATGCCTCCACGTGGAAACTTTGCAGTTCTTCTAGATCTGTAACACCTAAGCCAACGAGATCTTCACCCTGGAATTTGGTGTAACAAAATGTTAAAGAAAAGATTAATAAAAAGAACTATGCGATGCCTTGAGAAATAAGGCAGGAGTTCTTACGTCCATATTGTACTAAAGCAAAAAATCAGTGACACAGAACTATGACATACCTTCAACCTTGTAATGATGGCTTCTAGTTTTTCACATCGCCTCCTTTCATTTTCATATGCAGAAGCAACTTCTTCCAATGTATTTATGCCATCCGAATCTAGACCCAAATACATATGGTCCCCGTTAAGACCATTTCGTCTTGAGTTATATTCTTGTCCGGTTGTTCTTTCCAATGATAACTCTTCAGAAGCTAATCTACTTCTCTTCATCTCAGCAATATGCACCCACATATTTGCAAGCTCATTTTCTAACTCTCTCTCACGCTCCTTTGCCTTATCAATTTTTTCTTGAAACTCTGCCTCTCTTTTTTCTTTATCAGCTAATGCAACTTCAAGAGACACCTCCCTCTCACATCTGGCATAAAGTTCATCCTGTAAATCCTGAATAAGACTTCCATCAGCCTCGAAGTTAACACGAGGGTTATTTTTCCTCTCGTACTTGCCAAAATTATTCGTATTCTCTGATGCCAGCTCCTGAACTGCAGCCAATTCAGCAGTCAACTTTGCATTTTGATAAGAAAGTTTAGTAACTTCTTCCGCCAAATTTCTCAGCTCAATTGCAGCAGCTGCAGCCAATTCTTTAGCATAAGAAGCTTCCTCTGCCAATTTTTGACTATGTATCTCAAGACCATCCTTTTCTTCGGCTAGTGCCACCTTCTCTTGCTTTAGATTCTCAATCTCAGCAGCCCGAACCCAAAAAAAAGGGTATGTTAGGATAAATAGCCCATAATAACAAACAACTCGAGATGATTTTGGAGATAATGCTGAGCTCACCAGCATAAGAACTTGGGTCTTCAAGGATGAGTCACGATTAGAATCTTCTAGGTCTTCCTTGAAATGTTTTTGCTCATCTAATATTCCGTCACTTGGATCGCTAACATCTACACATTCACCATTCTCTTCTGATGATTCTGGAAAACAATTCCTCAGCGTGACAGCCTCCGCCTTATCACCTTTATCTGATAAGGAACTTAGTTGCTGCCTTAGCATCAAAACAGTATCTCGGATTTCAGAATTTTCAGAGATCTGTTGCAATTACCAGTTACTTCCAAATTGGTGAACCTTAGTTCAGGAAGCAAGTTAAACCAAGTCATTCTATGTTTTACCTTTAGTTGCAGCTGCTCTTGGAGGATACGATTATCAGCTGACATAATCTTGAAAGGAAGTCATAATAATAGTTGTCAGCTGAATGTCAATGCAAAGAACATAAAATTTGCTGCACCAGACAAGGCTACAAACCTCAAGTTCAAAGGTTTTCTCATTTAACTCAGAGGTGAGCTTTGATAGAGTCTGCAAAGAGGATAGCCTTGCCCGTTAGACAAACCATAAGAGTTGTCAGTAATAGTTATTAAAAAAACAAGTCCATGGCCACTTCGTGAAGGCATGGATTGGATTTGAAACAATCTGCAATAAACTTCCATTCTAATGCTAAGTAAACTCAAGGAAATTAATGACTAACAGATTTATTCATGAACGAATACGGAAAGAAAAACACATTTCATTTCTTGGTTGCTATTAAGCAGCTTACCTGAAACATCTCAGTATTTCTTGCTGAATGTGGAGTCATTTCCAATGATCCCACCATCCTTTGTTCAAGAAGGTGCATCTGTGCCTTCTTTTCATTTATTTCACTATTTAACTTTTGGATTTGCTCCTGCATGACGAACATTAAATGGTTCAAGTTGAGCTAACAATAATGTCAGGTTAGTGAAATCAGAAAAGAAACCTGAATTTGAAGATCCTCGGGGTTATTTGATGCCTGCTCCAACAGCCTTTTCAGAGAGCTTGCATGCAATGCTACTTCTCCAGCTAACATTTTGACCTGCTCACGAAGAAGATCCACTTGGTCGATGATAGTTGTACCAGTCTGCAAGACAGTCAGGCACAAGTTACAATGTTGTCCACATATTGCATACTAGACTAGCATGTAGTATGCCTTGAGACTAATTTGTCTAAACTGGCCTAGCACATTAAGATAAACCAATAAGAAAACCAAGTGACTAGTAACTCATATCAGAAGCATGCACATGCATTCCGTCCATCACATAACTATTGACTTGCAAGTTCAAATCAAAAGGTCGTACAGGTGGTGGCCTGCGCCCTCTGGTTGCTGCACTAAATAATTCTCCTGCTTGTGTCCTTTCCGGGAAGGCGTCAATTATTGGTGAAGATTCATCTACTTTTCTACTCACAGACTTCCTCTTTCCATCTTTCATTTCCATTGCCAGCGGTCTTTGTTGTGACATCTGGGAACATGATGGTGATACACTGGTGGAGCTCTCACTATCGCCAAAAACCGATAATCCAGAAACAGCATCAGATTTCTGCAATAAAAAGTAAGAGAATCAGGAATATATGCACGACATCTCGGTCAAGCTCCTGTAAAGGACACAAAGAAAGATAAGCCAATTGAAAAAACAAAAATAACAAATAGTAAAAAACATGATAACAAGGCGCCTAACTAAAACTAAACTCATTTGGCTGTAGAAATAACTCGAGAAAACAAATGACCGAAGACATATGACAAGCACGATCAGTCACTTTTACATATCAATGCTATGGCATTCTATCGTTGCTTCCAAAATCTTGATAATTGTCAAAATTAACCCATAACGACATAAATAATAAATAATTATGTTATCGTCGAGAATTTCAAAAGACGCATGGTGGTGTCAAGACCTAGTTGGCAAAACTATTTAAGGATAATGCAAGCAAGCAGTTTGTCTTCAAAGTGTAGCAATATATGCGGGAAGATCCCCCTCATCAATCGACTTTTACCTCTCATACAGCTAGGAAACCCATGTAGACTAGAGAGTAACATCCCATTCGTCATCCAAGATAGAAACAGGTAAACTATCTCACTTAAGAGAACAAACAATTGATATGATATGAATCCCTGTGTCGGACCATCAGATAGAAGTCTTCCTTAACCTTAGTCAAATTGTGGTATCCAATATAACGAAGATAGAGAGGAAAACCGCATACAACCATTATGATGAAAGCAAATCTGCAAGTCTATCAAACAAAGCCGCAGATCTAGTGCACATGAGAACTTGAAGCAAATGATAGGATCCTTTAAAGTCATAGCATTAAATACAGATAAGATGCTGACCTTTAATTTGAACCAGCCAAGCATTCCACGCATGCGATTCTTCTTGTCGAACTTAACTGAGTCATCTAGGCCATTGGAATCTAACCTACCATCCGAAAATTCAGAATCCAAGCTGCCGGCATCATCATCAATCATGTATTCACGCTTTCTATCAGGCAGATAAACCAACTGCAGTGATCATTTAAAATCAACAAATTAGAAATGTCAAGGTGAGTTTATACGACGCTTGTTTTTGCTCGCTTCTGGCATTAAGTAAACGATGCTCCAAAAGGATATTATGTAATTGGATCTCTAAACCTACCTGTAAACCATCGATTTTAAAATTATGATTATCTAGCCGACATATAGTGGAAAAAAGCTTTGTTGTTGCAATTGTGGTACTATATTATGATTACAACTGTATCATCATTCATTCTTTTTATGCTTTAGCAAAGACAGCAAGATAGATCTAGTCATGGCCCACGTGTATTCAAGACATTATAGTTAACTATTAACATCTAAGAGCATACCTAAACAAGAGCCACACCAACCTGAAGTATTATTTCAACACCTTGTGGGAACAATATCTTGATGAAAAGAATATGATATTGGATGCCTAAGTACAAATTTATGAGGCCCAGAATGTCAGTTAACCTACTAGCACAACAGTGCAAGCATTAATGGCCCTTAATCTGTATGCAAACGTTACATGAGACTCCAAATTCCAGACAAACAATCAAAACCACAAGATCAGGTAAAAAGAAACAACGATTCTGCGTTATCGAGTATTGTGGCTAAGATTGGTTCACCCTGCACATCAAATCATTTTTTTTCTAAAGGCAGTAACTAGTTAAGCCTATTGTATAGAGTTAGAGCTTAATCAACCAAACACCTTTCGCACAATAAATACAAATCTCAAAATAAAGGAGATTACAAGAACTGCAAAGCCAAAGGGGCTCAGGATAGACTCGTTTAAGCTCATATGGAGCTCGATTCCTGCCTAGCTCGAGCTGACTTCTAAACAGATGCATGGATTTTACCAGATTGAACTCTATAATCCAGCTTTCAGAATATGGTGATGGTAAATATTGCCCCAAACAATGTAGGCAAACGAACTGAAGCACACAGAACAAATTCAGAGATACAAGGAAATATATGCTTGGGCTATACCTCATCCTCCCCAAAAGAATGTCTTCGTCTATGCCCTGCCCTCTCAGATATATTAGATGGGATCGTGCTTTTAGTTGACACCAGTATCAGCTTTGTTAATCTCTGAATCCTCCCCATCAATGCTGCTTTAGCTTGCTCTTCCTCTTCAAGTCTAGACTGCAACTTCACTTGACCAGCTTCCAGCTTCAAATATGATATCAGGACTCAGTATGAGCAAGACTTTCAGAAAAAAAAAAAAAAAAAAACAACATTACGAGCACAGAAACCTGCTAGGCAATCTTCTTTAAGGTACAGTTAAAGCAATAACAAATTTTCCAGAAGATTTGCATCACAATGAGTAGGAGTCGAGGGTACGTAAGACATAGAACAAAATAAAAAAACAAAAAAACATTTGATGGTTTTTTTGTATATAGTAACTAAAAACAATCTGAAGACTTCTGCAGAGAGTTCATTTTCACACAATAATACATTTCAGGAGGATTCACGTGATCGGAAAATTTAGTGCTGCAGAAGTAACGACCAATTTATAGCCCATCAAAACTAATATGAAAAGCTGCCAAAGCAGTAAAGCATAGAACAAGTTCAAGCTTGAACTAAAACCTGGACTGCATTGTCAACTTGAGCGATTAAATATTTGCGGCATATGCATGATGCGATTATACGCCTACCTGAAGTTTCAGGTTGATTAGATCATCTTGATTAGATGTGGCTAGATATGGAGTTTCCATCATTCCTTGCTTTAATTGCTGAAGCTCTTGTTTCAAACAGGAGATTTCCCTTTGGTATTTCTTTATTAGGGATTTTTCATCCAATATCTGCCATGCAACGAAAGAAAGTGATTCACTTAGTAAGGTATGCCATCATTAAATGATCCATCCGAATTACAAGCAAACTGTAACCTTATTCTGAGAAGCCTTAATTTCCACATGTTTGCATTTGTGTGCAAACTTCAAAGTATTATGTGTTTCCTCGCTATTGCTTGATGCAGGAGTGACTGTACAGATAAGCTTCAAAAATGATAGGAAAATGTTTAAAAAATGTCAAAACCAAAAAAAACTAAATAGCATTCTCATGAAACAACAAATGCCTTATATTGTAATTACTATAGCCAAAGAAACAAAAACAAGCCTACCGAAATACGACCATGCCCACTAAGAGAGGATTGAAGCAGCCGAGTGAGTTTCGAGTCCCTATAAGGAATGTGGCTTGCCTTACCATCTGTCAATTTTGAAATTACCTGCCAAGGCCAAGAAATAGAAAAAGACATCAGTATGAAAACAAGCAATTCGAAAGAGAAAGCACAAGTTTCAGAAACATGTGCATGCAAACAGTCCTAATACGGGGTTCAGCAGCACCCTTCCACACATTCACCAAGGCCTCCATCCAGCTACATGACATCATTTTTAGAAGTAAAATTTTTGGCTTAGTATTATTAGTTTTCTTAGTTCTGCAGTTTCTACATTCAATTGGAGTCCCATCTCATTAAACAAGACAAAGTTAGTTATCTCAAACATGAAACAATCGGATCAGACCTTATTTAAACTTAAAAAGGCACGTGGCAGTTAACTTCAACAAGCTCCTTCATCAATATTGAAAGCATGATGGACCAGAAGTGCAGGTCATAAACCTATTATAGCTGGGTTGTATCAAATAGGAGCTTTTCAAATGAACAAATGCTAACAATGATAGTGTAGAGGATGCACAAATCAAATGAAAATCATAACAACCACTGATATTCCTAGTAAACTATGCCTGAACTTTTGAATAAGCTTGTTTGTTTAACTGGAATGACTTGATCATCCAAAATTTAAAGCGTACACCGCAGAGCAGAACAAGTTTAATTCAGTACCGTGCCAAGCGTCAGCAGACTCTTATTAATGAATGAACCTTCCTTACGCCGCAATCCAGTTGTTTCAGTCTTGGAACTTTCAGAACCAGCCAGATCAATCAAGTTCTGAATCACAAAGACGAACAATCACAATAAATGAATCCTCAAACAACAAAGGAGTAAAAAATTAAAATGTGTAAGAGAGCCTTGTGATTACCAACTGACACAATCTCACATCTTCGTCTCCATTTTCCCCGGATGGACTGCTTTCAATGGTCTGCAAAAGAATGGCCATCGAAACTTTGACTTTTAAATGGTAATGGATTAAATAAGAACCGATCAAAAGCTACAGATGGATGCATCGAGAAAGGACATCACAAGAGAAACTGAAAGGTAGGGTGCAGTTTACAGAAACATTAGGAAATTCAGGAATAAAAATGGACGTAGCAGTCAACCGAAGCATTCCTTTAGGTTTAAAGATCACGGACTTACAAAGATCCAAATAGATGATTCCCGGCATATAAGATGAAGAATCTAAACAATTATCATACAAATCTTATCATGACAAGTCAAAGAACAACTGATAAAGGCCCATATACAAGCTACTAACACTTTCTTATAAATCAACCAGAAACGGAACATTGTATAAGAAGAACTAAGATGAATACCAAGGTAAAAATCGTGTGGCTCCTGCTACTGAGTAGATTGAAATTATTCGAACCAACATGTCTGTGCTCTGCAAACACAAATTTCATCAGTGTGTGGACAAAAGACTGGTCTTCATCTGGAGATGAGGAAAATTCAAAGAAAAGAAGTAGCTAAAGCTCAGGGAAACAAAAAACAGGAAACAAGAAAAACAATTATCTACCATATCTGGGATATAGTTTCCAATAAAAGAAGATACTGGTCCAGAGGCACATACTAATTCTTTCAAAGCACCGATCAAAATGACAACTGTATATGACTCTTATCTCCTCATAACATAGATCTTTTCCAACTATCAACAAGATACCAAAGAATTTAAAAGAAAAAAAAAAAAGAAAGAAACCCAATAAGAAAAACCAAAAAAAAGGAAACACCATTTACAAACCAAAAAATTAAAGATTGAAGAAAGGTTTTTTTTTTTTTTTTTTTTTTGGGGGGGGGGAGGAGGTGTTGGTGGTTTTGCAGATTAGAAGTCCCACTGAATATTCTTACCTTCTACGGAATTTAATAACTATATGTCAAATCTAGCAAAAAAGAAGAAGACGAAGAGGCGTTAACGTACATGTAATCATGGTAATTATGTAAATAATTCCTATTTATCTGCAACTACTCAGAAAAGGCATTTAGATTCAATCAATTAAATTGATACAAAACCATACAAAGACGAAAAATAGAAAGAGCATTCAAGATAAAAATGAGCCTCAAGTTGAGAGACTAACTACACAAAGAACAAGTTTATCATGACCAAGTACCTTCACCAGATGCTATTAAAGATAGGGCATGTGCAGGGGACAGAACAACCTCTTCTTTGATTCCTTCCACGTATGTTCCCTGTAAAGAACTTGAAAAGTTAAGATGCGCTGTACAGTTAGCATTGTACAGTTAAGTAGCATGATAACTTCTATGGTCAATAAATAACCCTAGTCAAGAAATAGGTGGTAGCCATGTGAAAACAAGAAGACAGGAAAGAGGACGGACAACAATCCAATAATGTAAACTAATTATTGCATGGTTCCCAAGCCATAAAAGTAAAAATAGGCAGCTAGGCAGATTTCAAAGTGACCATAGTACAATAACTTTGAATCTTTTTGGTGCAATTAGGTACCCCTCAAATTGTTACAGTCAAAAAAATCATCAGTTGTAGGTGATTTATAAAAATATCACCCTAACACTACTAAAATCTGGTTAACTTTACTATCTATCATAACCGGAAACTATGACCCAGATGGTTGCATCTTCCGTGCCTTTATTGCCATGAAAGAAGCGAAATACAGGACAAGAAAGCTTTTCGTGTTGACTATAGTCTACAGCCTTGCATGTAATAGAGAATAGAGGCTAATAACTCAAATTTTGAGGATCTTCAATATCTTGTAGCATTCATGCAACATCTGAATCACAAGGTATAAGCACTATTTAGTATCAGTGGTTTCACATCTCAGCAGCCTTAATACACTTAATTTTTCTATAGAACAGTCCCGAGCTAATAATGTTTATGGTAATACCTGTGAATCTTCTCTTATTCTAAGATTCTGCCCAATTGGATCAAGCAAATCGTTGATGACCTGAAACAAGCAAAACATCCAAATTTGGATAAGTTGTCTAGCTTAGCAGAGGCTACAAAAGGGCGGACCCGGTATCGCGAAGCCACTCCCGATCAGTGCCGTTAGGCATAGGCGTGGGTTTTACCAGGGCAGAGTGTGTTTTCAATCCAAGGCGCATGGAGGCACTCCTTGGATACGAACCCCCGCCGGAGCACCAAGTGGGGAGAATCCCAACCGGGGCGCCCCCGAGGCTACAGATAACAATAAGAAAACTTTTAACATAAAACATTGCTATCAAGTGCATAAGCCACAATCAAATCAAATTCCATAGCAAGAGTATCTTTCAACATTCTATCTCAATAACGGCCATAAAAACCAGGGAGTAAGATAAGGAAAAAAGCAAAAAAACAAACAAAAAAAAAAAAAAAAAAAAAAGGAGGCAAAAAAAAATAGAAAAAAGTAATAGTTTATCATAGCTCTGGTAAACACATATTTTCATGTTTATAGGTTAACCGCATGGCTGAATGATTATATTTGAACTGTACTTTGTAATTCTTGAGCTATCATTAACTCCAATCAGAATGGCCGAAAAGAAACTTAGTATGGTTATGGCAACCTTGAGATGAACGAAAAATGTATAATGCAGAAAGTGAGGACCCAAACAGGCCCTGCATATTTAAAATAAAAATAAAAATGATGCAGGGCATGCAGCTCTACACGCCTAGCCGTTGCTTTTGCAACAAGTAAAAAAAATAAAAAAATAAAAGGAGCGGCAGTACGGGCTAGCCTGCATAGCCTCCACGAGCTGTTAATAGTAACGTTGTCAAAGGCGCAAGGCGCACCGTAGCGCAACTAGGGTCTTAGAGCCCAGGCGCAAAGCCTAAGGCGAAGAGGAGCTCGACGAACGCGAGGAGCAAGCTACGTAGCAGCGCAAACGTGATATACATTAGTGTTTGTTAAGCTGATTTAACAATTCAATTACTGAGTCGACATAGTAAGAATTGTTATTGATAAGTTAATGTAAACCTATAATACACTTCTGTACTGTCTATCCGAAAAGTTAAAATTTAAGAGAATATAACAGTTTAATGTACGCTACATTGGTGTCTGTGATGGTTAGCTAATATGAAAGTCTCTAAATGGTTAACTGCGACACGTGTAAATTTGTAATCACATATAAGAAAATAGCTTATAGGTCTAGTGAATGCTAGTAGTTAGTTCTGAAAGAAATTAAAAGTAGATAGCATCATGGACAAAAAGCTCCTTCCTCTACTCTCACTCTCTCATTCACAAGCAGGCATGCATGTCTTTCCTTCTCCCCTAGCTAGATTACGTTTGACCGACGGCGACACTGATGCAGGTTGGGGATTTCGATGAACCGCTTTTCCCCTTTCTTTCCTTTTTAGGGGATGCCGATGGCTTAGGGTTTAAAAGGCTCGCTTGGACGAGCCTGGGCGCAAGGCGCACGCCTTTTCGGGTCAGCTTGATTCAGGTTCTGTTCGAGTCCGAAATCAAAGAAATTCAAGTAAAAGCTATTCGTCGCATCCTCTCTCTCTCTCTCTCTCTCTCTCTCTCTCTCTCTCTCTCTCTCTCTCTCTCTCTCTCTCTCGTCTGTTGGTCGATCCCCACCCTTGCAGTGGTTCAACAACAGCTGCAGGAGGCTGTGGAGAGGGTTGGAACGCCGAATTTTGGGTAGACCTAAATTAACCCGAATACATCCGAATTATTAACGGTTCGGTTCAGGTAAGGATAAAATTCGGGTCGGTTTGGTTCTACAGATGTCCACTTCGGGTCAAGCTTTTTAGTTGAGGTTTGGGTCAGGTTGAGTCAAAATACACGACTACTCAACCCTAGATTGTGGTCAGGGAGAAAACAGCTAGAACTCGAGAAAATGCAAACATGTCCAAAATTTCTCTCCTGGCTTTTCTTTATCCTAAATTCGTCCTATACCAACGTTGTTAGATAGATTGTATATATATCATGTAAGTTGAATATACAATATGATGTACTACATTAACATCATGATTAATGACCAAACATCTATTACAACCACTTATTCCCCTTTTGCTTTTCCTATGTACTATGTCTCCACAATTTCTATAACATCTATCTCCATTTCCAGAAAGTTGAATTCTTTTTTTCGACACATTTTCATCATGGATGCTCTTTCGAAAGCAAACTACAATAACAATTTTAGTTTTTAAATAACTATCCATCAACATAATAGAAAGTTTACAACTTGAAAATGTAAATACCCTCATAAAGTTTGAGTATGTCTGAAACATGCCTCCAAACACAAAAAATAAATAAATAAATAAAAATTACAGACAAAGTATTACTTACAAATCTCTTTGCCAAAAACAACAGTAATAGCACAAACAAGAGAAACATATAAGGTAACTCAACAAAGATTATCATTACCTCATTGTAGATTTCAAGGTATGAAACACGCAGAAGAAACTCCCTCCCCGGTGTCTGAAGTGCTTAACACATAGTTGAATAGCAAGTTATCTAAAGTACAAACTACATATGAAATTTACAATACTTTGAGAAATTCTACCTCTTGAATAATACTAAAAACGTGCTTTATCGCCAAAGGAATTATTCCAGGTGATTTCTGCTCACCCTGAAATGATGCCAGACAATCCAAATTCACAAAGAAATCCTAACAACCAACATAGAATTATAGGCTGCCATCTGTCAATTTAGAAGCAGACATGCATAGGTTCGCATATACTGAGGCCCATTCAGCAAACAACATCTTTGAATACTACAAAGACATTAACACATAATCGATTGTCAAGTCATCTAACACACAACTTCTGAGACCATAAATAAAGATGAACCGCTGATTAAATGAAAGGTTAGAAGAATCTAGTAAAATAAATGCTTATCATTATCCAAAACTCAAGTCCATAATCGAATGTCAAGTCTCCCTGATAATCCATTTGGCTCTCTATAACATTGATGAGAGCATTATCAGTGGCTGATTTTTTAAATACAATCAGTATGCATTGCTGATATTTTTAAATTCAGTCAGTATGCATAGCCATCTTAATAACCTATTAATGAGTTCAAAACAGTAGGCTACAATTTCCTCCCGACTGATAAAAGCATATAGCATTCATGAAAATTTCTTCTAGTAAAACAGCAGCTCCATGGCAACTTAATAAACTCGCTAAATCGCTCAAATCTCATTACCTACAGATGTAACTAAACTCACTAGACTTAGCACTGGCACATCAACAAAAAAGGGTCATGATGAAGGTAACCTTTCACAAAGCAGCACATATAAAAGAAGCAGATGAAAGGATTTAAACCAACGGAGCCATTTCCATACCAATCGCATAAGATACTCAGCAATTAAACACAACTCCTATTGGAACTACAACACTATTTTCCATTTCTAGAAAAAGCAAAGTGGCAACTTACATGCATGGTATGTGTCTTCCCGCTGCTTGTAACACCATAAGCAAACACAGTCCCTGCAAAAAATTATGGCATTAATTCCAAGTAGAAGGCAGGTTGACTAATGAATATAACTGTTTATGTTTAATCGAATAGCATATACATACAGTGAAATTATTTTTGCAAAGTTTACATTATTTAGAAAATATGCCTTATACAAATGTCACATTGCATGAAAACATGAGTAGGTTAGATAGAAATAGTATATTAACAATTTACTTCAACAAGATACTTGCAACCGAAAAATCTGTTCAATACAAGATATCAAATGCAAGGAAACATATCAACTACTCAACTCTCGTCAAGAAAGTAATAATGTGCTTTGAAGATCCCGTACCATTAATGCCTTCCATTGCACCACTCACAACATGTTGGGCAGCAACATCGTAGACATGACGGGTTGTGGTTGCTGGCCCGAATACTTTATCTGCGAATAAAAGATTGTCATATGAAATTTACAAGATCTGCATATAAGTAATGACCTTTAGAACTAGTAGTAGAGTTTATAACTAACAAGAAGGCATCAAAAAGTCACGAGGGAAGAATCAAAAATATTATCAGAATCCCAGGTCGTTTAATGAACTGTTTATGCACATCATTATTCCATCTCCTAACTTAAAAGCTTATAATACAAAATTACTATAATGGCTTCAACAAGCATACGCAAATAAATTGTAGACACTAGATAAGTAAGAAATGCAGCATGTATAATCGCTAAAAAAATTACTAACTGATGGGAAATGTGCTCCAAGAAGTTTGGCTTCAAGGAAGGTTGCAGTTAGCCACTCTTTCTAACTTTTCTATGTAGGTTTCAGAACTATTCCGAATTTCTAAATACGCGAATACGTTTTACACAACAAAAGCAAGTGTCACTTAGTTCTTCATAGACTGCAAGTGAAAGTTGAATTCTACCATTGTAGGTTGAAATATCCAGCTTAAGAACTTAGACTAGTCACTCATCATGGAGAGAATGGACTACAGGGGACAATGAAGTCAACTGCCAAGCACACATACGACTATATAAAGGAACACAAAATCTGCTTCCTGCTTCACAAGTCAAAAATCGATATTACAGAACATATTTAAAGAAAAAAAAGGGAAACTACCAACCGAAGCCATAAGCTATGCTAGCATTGTACTCATTCCGAACAGTGCAGTCCCCATCCGCATACCATGCTACCTCGTCTCCTTTGTTGATCTCTCTCATGCTACACAAAACCCAAACCAATAAAAGCACATCCTAAAATGAGGGATAAACAAAAAGAAGGGAACACGAATGACGAATTGTGTTGTAATTCTCATAAATTTGACAAATCAGCAGGCGTTGCAATCTCCTCTAGCTTCTACCTAGGCAGCACTGACACTCTTACAAGCGTATCTAAGTGCCGTCCGAGCAAGTTTGACATAGCAGTTTCCAGCAGGCGTTCTTATTAAGGTAGGCTTACCTGAGAGGCCGAAACCTCACTGTAACACTGACATTCTCTTTAGATTTCGGCGTCTCCGCTCCATCGAATGCCAGGCTCACCGTGGACACCGGTGACGGCTTCACCATCGCAGGTGGTCGAGCGTACGTACTTGAGGACGTCGAAGATGGCGTCACTGGCCGGCCAGACGACGGCGTCGCCGGACGACCAGACGATGGCGTCGCCGGACGACCCGACGATGGTGTCGCCGGACGACCCGACGATGGCGTCGCCGGACGACCGGAGGATGACGGTGTGGTCGGACGAGCTGCCGTAACGATCTTCGAAGCCGCTGACGCCGCCGTCGACGTTTTCCGCGAGCGGAACGGCGAGATGCTCGACCTCTGCAACCTCGACGACATCACCAGCGAATGAGAATCAAGATCTGAGCAACTTCTTGGGGAATGAGTAACTGCTGCACGATCTCGATCAGCTAGGGTTTTCAAATTATCAGAGGGCGGCAGAGTTCGACGCAGATTGTCGCCGGACGCTGGCTCACATGGCATCTGCCGCCGCGCCAACAAGAGTTTTCTTTGTCTCCGTGCGATTAATATTCAAGAATTCTATTTGTGAATACGTTCACCGTCATTAAACTTACCTCCATTAATCGAATCGAACGGAATTGTTGCGATATTCTGAATTTGATGGAGGGGAGGTTTGTGGTATGCGACCGGTGGGTGAGGGTACTTAGATTCATAATATTGCATTGGGCCCGCAGGGGGGAATGGAGGGAGATTTTGACGGCATTCGAGCGGGCGCTTTGTTGCTTTTTTTTTTTTCAGCGGCACGTGAGATACGCGTGGACGCCAACGGGTTAAATATTATGGGAAACTGGATAGAACAATATTTAGCTGCTCCTAAACTTGACTGTTCGTTAATTTATATATATATATATATATATATATATATATAGAGAGAGAGAGAGAGAGAGAGAGAGAGAGGACATAATTTAGAATAGTATTGAATTATTATCTATTTAATTGTTACTATAACGCTATATTTTAATTTTTTATGAAAATATTTGCTAACATGTCTTATAAGCAGTTGTGTTGTAGTTTAAATATAAATATTTTGAACTACAATTATAACAACCTATAAAAACTTCACTTGAAATTTTTCAAAAAGAAATTTGTAAGATAAAGTTATAAATTATGATTAAGTACCATTTGTATTTCCAATAACGGCTAGACATTGTTCGCAACCAAAAATTTCGAACGCCATAGTAGCCAAATAGAATTCATACATATAGATGATATCTAAAATATTTGCCAAAATGAAAATTCAGAAAGGACCGATCTTTTTAATTCTCACATGTACGGCTTATGGTCCAGATGAAAATTATATTTGGTCTTCCATTCGCTCAATTTAGATCCAATGGAACAGAATTTTGGCGTCTCTAAGCAAAACTTAATCTCATAGATGTCAATACCGCAATACGATCCAATGAAATTGCAATATCTCATTGAATATTCGACAGCTTCAAAGAGTTGCAATTATAAAATTTAACATTAGCTGTTATAAACAGTGGCTTTTCACAAATTCCAAATTAGACATGTTGAACCATACTCAGACAAAGGACACTGCAAATAATTAAAATATATTAGTTTTGCCAAAAGAGATTCAAGCCCCATCAGTTTGGATCTGTTTCTAAGTATGCTAGAATGATAGATAATGATGCTCCAGCATCCCAAAAAATTTACCAATAATCATTTTTTTATAAGTGTCAACCCCATCCAATTTTCTTTTTTTAAAAGTATAGAACAAGCGATAAGCAATTTATTTCTTTGTCTATTATCATCAACAAAAAAAAGTGGACTACCTTTCAACAAAATTGTTAAGAAAACGTCTGAAAAAAAGGACTACGTTAAAAGTATCTCATCAAAACTGGCCCTTGTAGGGACACATGTAGCAAATTGTTTTCTAGGGCTTAGGATGTGATGGTCAGGTTTGTACAGTCAGTGCAGATTTTGGTCGGCCGAAATCTAATTTTTAGTCGACCGAAAATTGCAGACAAGAGGTGGAATGGATCGGAATTGAGCCTATGCACGAGTTTGCAAAATTTAATCCTATATCGTACGCACGGGGGACGACATTGGATTTGTATATCCAGAAGTCTTTAGAGTAGTACCTCTTAAGTGAATCCATCTTTTTTGAACTAGAAAAAGAAATTGATCGTGTGATGCGGCTAAAATTTGGACGGTGCAGATCCGAGGACGGTCGGCGTGACATAGAGTATTATCGACACCAATTCTGAAACTTTTTGTACTAAAACTCCCGAAGCTAACCCAATCTAATTAACACATATCCAACGTCACCTCCTAAATAGTCCGGCATGAAATCAGAAAAATATAAAGACAGGCTATGTGCATGATCAGAAAGTGAAACCCACAATTAATATTTGGTTCTATTACACTGACAATACATGCAGGGACCATCACCATTTTTTTTTCTTTTTCTTTTGCTTGAAAAATCACCATTTTTTTCATATAGCCGAAACTAGCGGCCTTTTAACGGACTGTTAACCCTGCACTAAACTAGACCCCACATGTAAAAGAGAGTTAACGACGCCGCCAACAAAAGAGCGAAGCTACAATCAACGTGATTCGAATCCAACGGTTAATAGACACCCAACCCATGCCATCTTTCCTCTGCGTTGTCGACTCGGCCGAGCAGACCGAGTCAGAACGGTCTACGGAGGTAAACGAACGTGTCCATCAGCGAGTCGTTGATCTCGGGCGAAAACGGCGGGAACGAATTCATGGAAAAATCGAGGTCCTCTTTCCAATTTCCCCACGGTCTCAGCTGGCTTCGGCCTCCTCATCGCACGTGAGCTCCGGCGACAGCACGAGCTTAGACCCACAGCTGGAGTCTCCCCCGTGCAGATGCGGTGTAGACTCCGACGAGTCGAAGCACTGCATCTCTGCCCTCCGCATCCGCACGTGCGAGGGAATCTCAGTCTTCAGCTCCAGCTTGCGGGTTCCTTTGTTCGCCGCCTCACGCCGGTCTCCGCCGCGCCTTTCTCGTTGTACTTGTACTTGTACAGTCGGCATAGCACCCAGTCGTTCAAGCTGCAAAACAATACGTGGAACACGTCGCACCATCAGTTCACAAGATATTCTATTATTGCACGTTAATAATAATACATTGAAAATTTTGGGATAGATAAGACTTAAACTAGCAAGTTTGGATGGCTTTGTTGAAATGACAACTGACAAGGCTTTGTCAATTATTTGTCGCTATCTTGCGCTAGACAAAACCCCAATATTAATTACTGGAACATGAGAATCAGATTATAAGAATTCATAATACCAGCAAACGCTCTCGAGAGCTTGTAGGAAATTCAATTTCACAAAAAAAAATTAGATTCAGTTTCGACTGATATTTTAAAATTTGAATATATATTTTCTATGATTAAAGATTTCTGACATGAAATACAGAAAATTTTTAAAAAATCTTGCGAATAATTTCACCCCACACAAATTCGAACTTAAATGGTGACGCTTCTTGAAGCGCTTCGGCCTTCTATTAAGTTGCTTTAGCCGCGCTCGGCCAGATACTTTATTAACATTATTTTTGCACAACCGAGTTCTACCCAACATTTTTGAGCCACGCAAGTTATCTATTTTTTCAATGGGTATATGCCATTGAGCGTCTGCTCGTTTTTATCTTAAATTTCAATTGAAAAATAATAATATTTTTAATTAATGCTTATTGAAATTCAAACCACATACTTATTCTTCATAAAAGATATATCATAATCACCTCCCAATAAAGCTTCTTGTTAATAAGCATGTTTATTAGTGAAAAATATATATTTATACTGACTATTTTATATTTAGTACATTATACCTAATGTACAACAGCTAACCTACTTCCTGTTAATTCCCCGTTTCGGCTGGCTATCTCTATGGGCACTGCTCTCTAATTTCTTAATGAATAAAATACTATTATGATTATATATCCACCTAAATTTATCTAGAAAAAACTATTCACTTAGCCTTTTTTAGTAGGTTAAACCAACGCTTAATATTTCACAATCAAATTAAATAAGATCATAAACTATGGTTTATGATCATAAGATTGTTTGCAGTTGAGGAGTCTTTGCAAAAAGTTAAGAGTTTGAGTTCATAGTAAACATTGTTGAAGAAGAATTACTAAAATATGATTAGTCTTGTTTCTGTGAGTTGGTTGGAATATTTGTTGAAAAAAAACCAAAAAAAATCTAGACTATTGTCTAAGTGGCGGTTTATATTTTTGTATTTTTGTACAATCGTTGTCTAACTATCTTATTTGCTGGTAGCTAGACATTAATCAGTCGCGGGAAAAAAAATCATTCTGGCGATTATACAAATACCACATATGCTTTTCATACTTGCTGACGCAGATCTGACGACTCTTGAAAACGAGCAAATTGAAGAAAAAAGAAGTCATGGAAAAGCGAACTTACACGAAGGCTGTGGTTGTTTTTCTTGAGGGCGGAGCGGTCGACGCCGGCGAGCCTGTACTCATGCATAATCCAGTTAGTTTTCTCCCCTTTGGGAGACTTCCCGGCGTAGTAAACCAGTGCCTTCTTAACCGCCACCGGTTTGGGCGAACCGATCGGTTTATCTACCCCAGTTGCCTTCCAGTATCCCGTCCCAGCAGCCCGATTCGGCCTCGAACCATTTGGGTATTTCCGATCTCTCGGCGAGAAGAAGTACCACTCTTTTTCCCCGTATAAAGCCATCCCTGTCACGTACATCACTGTTGGCTCAGCATCATATTATGTCGATTTTAGATGATGTTTGGGAGCTTAATTACCAGGAAGTTGCCATGGATCAAACTGTACAGATCGAGCTCAGCGATGATGGGAACGGCGATCGTTAGGCCGGCGCACCGGCGTAAGAGGTAGTGGTTCACCAGCTCGTCGTCGGTCGGGTGGAATCTGAACCCAGGTGGCAGCATCGCTTCAACGCTGCTGATCATTGCTTTAGAATTTCAAAGACTTTAGATTTTGACTTTTTTACAACTCTCTATCAATGGCCTGGAACTTGGAACAAGAAGTTAGCTAGCTCGCTATTTATAGAGGATGCGGCGTACCACCGTGGGCGGGGTTGAGATTCCTAGCGTCACTCTCAAGTGACACGTGTCACAGCTGACGGCGACGTTAGTTTTGATGTCGTCCGTTGCGCATCCACCACGACCGTTCAAGAATGGCGCCTAGGTCGCCGCAAGGGAGGGGTGGGCCCATGCTACGGCCCTTCACGAGCATCGAATCACATCTCAATAATAATAAAATAGACATCGACGGTCGCCATGCAGGCAAGAGTGCACGGGCATGACGGCGACGTTGGGCTTCAAGCGAATAGAAACCCGCCACGTAGGCTGAGCGACGAAGCGTCGCCGCGGCTGTACACCAACCTCGCCGTGGACTGTAGAATTAATATATACTGCCAAGCTTTCAGATGTAAGATTTCTTTTATCAAACTAGATAAAAGAAATTTAATTTTAATTTTTATTTATAGATATTAGTTATATTATATATATATATATATATATATATATATATATATATATAGAGAGAGAGAGAGAGAGAGAGAGAGTAATATCAAATTTTTAATTTTTAATTTTTAATTTTAATATAAATAAATACTTTTTTATTAAAATAGTATATATTTTTCGTTATATATTATCAAAAAATAAACAAATATTATAGTATATGTAAAATTCTTTGAGCTATGGCGTGAAATATTAGTAATATTTAATTATATATGTTATAAATTTTTTAAATTATGGATAAATTTAAGTACATTTTTTGTTATGATTATAAATAATTATTTATGTTAATATTTATATATGTATATAGTTTTTTTGTAAATTAATGATTATTTTAATTAAGATATATATTTTATATTGTATTTTAGATATTTTATATTATTCAAATTAATTATTTGTTAAATTTTTATTAATTAATAAAAAATACCACTTGGCTTTTTTGAAAAATAAACAAATATTATATGGTATATCAAAAGTTATTTAAGATATCATATTGCACAATAATTTTAATCACGTAATTTTATATATTTATATATAGATTAGTAGGAGAACATAGTAAAATTAGTATAATGCTATTTCTCTTAAATGCACCATCAATCAATCTCTCCATCTATACAGCTTTTAAAAATTTCTTTCCCTCTGTTGCTAAGGCCCCACACTAAGCCTGTGTTTGGATTAAGGGAACCACGGTGGAAAGAATCAGTTGGGAGAGAAAATGAAGGGAATTGATTATTTTTTCATGTTTGGTTATCCAGCGCAATAACGAGGGAAGAGAAATAAGAGGGAAACAATTCGTGGCCCCACCACTCTTTTTCCCCTCCAAATTAGAGAGAAAACGGAAGAAAAAGCCAAAAAATGACAGTCAGAAGGGAATCTCACCTATGTTTTGCACTTTTTTTCCCACCTATATCAAGGCACAACGAGTATTTTTAATAATCATTAATCATTAATTAAAATTTATAATTAATAATCATTTAAAAATTTTCTTTTCACTTTTCTTCCCTCCATTATCAAATGAACTGGAGGGAAAATATTCCTACCACTTTTTTTTTCCTTTATTTTTATTCATTCTGTTTTCTTTTTCTCTACTTTCTTTCCATCATTTCAAATAGAGCGTAAATATCCAAAAAACCAACGCATACCTACCAGGTTACCACATAGGTGTATGTGATTTTTTAGGTTGTGTCATTTGGGGCACTAGCACCATTTAGAACTAACACAATATAAATGTAGATGGTAGAGTGTGGATTTTATAGATGATAAGTTTTAATCCGCTATTCGTCGCTTAAAAATGTATAAATTCTTTGGTAAATCATAGAGAGTGGAAATGTCAAATATGCTGCTGTTATTGAAAAGATGATTGTATGTAAGTGACCATTCAAGGCTTTTTATATTTGATATTCGATGGCAATTGGCAGCAATAGTTTAACAGCAAAAAAGGGATTTCTTTTATTATCTCAACAAAAAGGATACTAAAGTCGCTTGTTCATAAATTCCTTATAACTAGTTTTTAGTAGTCGCCCGCTCTGGGAGCACAGTGCGTAGATTTAAATTGATTGTGATATTTAAACATAAAATAACAAACTAAATGGTTATGAAATACATATGAATAGATTATGAAAAATCCGAATTTGAAAAAGAACTGTCGAGACAACTGCTAAGACAACGCCAGGTAGAAAAACAAAAGATGTTTTTGAATTATATTTGGTATGGACGCTGATTTAAAATTGATTATATTGTTTAAAAATGAAAACAAACTCAATGATCATCAAATGTATATTAAAAAAATAATTTCATATAAATATTGACGTAAAATAAATATAACTAAATAAAATATCAAAATGAGTGAGATAGTTGCCAAAAAATGCTGGACTGCTCAAACAACATTCTAAGAAATAAAAATTTGGAACGGGCGACCTGTACAGCCAAAAAGAATAATTGCTTGAAAAAAATATATTGGAAGAAAAAAAATGTAAAAGTAAAACATGGATCGTTGCCACCTGTTGGTCTATCTCTTACTTTTATCACGATAATACAAAAAAAAAGATGTTTGTTATCATTTGCCATTGCCATTTTTATATATTGTGCTTAAGTTAAACAACTGAAACATACGGACAAATATTTGTCATTATATCTGGTGTGTCAGGACAAATTAGCTATTACAGACTCTAATAGATGCCCACTTTATATTTTGCCACTCCGAATCTTACAGCGTTGTGGCTAAGTGGCTTTTATCCCTATCACCATTCTGTTGTGACGTTAGCCATAAAAAGGACAGGTATGAGTGACAATGTGAAACAAATTCGAAATGACAGTGTAAAATGGATGTATTTCATAATGTGGTAATAAAGATTCTAACATCTTATCTGACACAACATACAAAATATTAGCGATCTTCTTATTTGATACTTAGAGAAAACAACCATACTTACTCGATGTTCTTTTTTTTTTAATATAAAAAAACTGATCCCACAGGAATTGTACTGAAGCGATTATCCAAAGACAATTGAGTGATAACGCAACTGGAATCTGGCAATGCACTTCCTAGTTTCTGCTAATTTAAATATAACTGTCAAATATATGTTTGCCTTCATTGCTGAACACACTGTAATTCCAATCACAATGAGCAAAATATATCTCTATGAGATTATCTACCAAAAATTTCTAATATTATATTTAAACTGAATAATTTCTACATTCTCTTCACCAAATGGTACATCATCTAAGTCATTTATCCTCACATTTCACAAATACACCGCATAAGACCAAATTACAGAGCCATGACACCATGGTCCGGGTCATAGTAGTGCACGGTAAAAATTAGCAGATATGTACAACACGGATATGATGAAGGATCTTCTGTCTTCACCTGATACTCTGCCTCTGTTTTTGGATCGCTAAATCTCTGTCGTAGAAATTATCCAACGGCTTTTGAATAGATATATAAACTAAAGAGGGGGCAGTTCGAACCGTTGTAACACAGGAAGATGATTTGAAGTAGACCTGAATTTGTTGTTTAAAAATGCCACCTATCAAGCTGCGACTTAGCTTCAGCCATGTCCTTTTGTGCTTTTTTCCTTCTATAGAAAATTGGACAGTCCCGACTGAATCATAGAAGAATCAGAGGCATACTACATCAGCAGCTATGAAGACGAGCATACAACATAACTATCGTAAAAAAATAAATTGTACAAGTAGCTATTCCCATGGTTTGACGTCTCGGTGCCGCCACTTGGCGGCACCGGAACGGCGCGTCTCGGTCCGTGCCGACCGTTTCGCTCGGCACAGTGTGTTTCTGCCGACCGTGCCGGCTGTTTCGGTCGGCACAGTCGGCACACTTTTTTTAAAAAAAAAGATAAGCATCATCATATTTATTTGTGAGATAGGCGAGTGTATTATGTTGAAACAACGTACGGGATAGATTTACATGCTTTAGGTTTCTTTAATCCATTTTATCAACTATACCGACACTCAATGTGGTAATAAATTATGTAAGATGTGCTTTGAATTTGACAAATAAATGAGATTTTTTTTTGTTATTTAATTTTCATTACTATTTATATAATAAATCTTATAAATTTAATTTTGTTTTTTTTATAATTGTACGATTCGACACTGGTCGGCACGTTACGAGATCTGAGTTTACCGAAACTCGAAACGGCACGGCACGATAAAACTTGGTTATTCTTATTCCACAGAAAAAGGAACTAATGAGCTAACCTTGTGCAGAGAACATCTTGATGGAGCGAGCCTTGACACTCCTGGCACTGTGTCCATAGCCTCCCAAAGAGCTCCTCTAGTTCAGCAACTGTATCATGTGGCAGTCAGTAATTTCAAAACCAACAAACTTGCTAAAAAGTGGAAAAATGTACAGTTTTTTTACAGTTAATCATTGAATAAAAGAATTACCGTTTGCTATAGTTTTGCAGTAAATTTCTGCTTCTCTTCCCTTGCAATGTGAACAAAGTGTTTGATCTGCATTGCTGGCATCAGAAAGACACTTAAGAGGACACTTTGGATTTTAAAAAATGCATGTCCGTCAGAATACGTGAATGAAAAAACAAACGATAATGAACTGCTTAGCATGTGCAACTGAAAGTAGAAAAAATTATTTCCAACTCTAACAGGTATTAAAGCCCAAAAGAAAGCCAATGTGAATCGCCAGCAACGTTACCGGAGTTTTAAAAGCCAAAAGGAGCTAGGTCTAACCATTGGAATTTTCAAGAACGAGATAATTTTGAGTTGGAAAGAACTCAAACCAGATATCCACTATGTCAAGTACAAACTCCCTTAAAATTTTGAGTTTCAACATGTGAAAACTAATGTTTTCTGGCACTAAAATTCTACATCCAACCGGAGAAAAAAAAAAAAAATCCATTAATTCCAAGTTTTTTGAGTTGCAATACTCAAATTTACCTGATCACGGCCTTGCATCCAAGGCAGCTTAGTTGTTTTTTGGCAAATTTCATTATACCGCTATTAGACGGAGTTGAGATTGAGATCGCTCTAGTGTGGTTGCCCTGAAGGAGCTCTCCTCTTGCATTTTTCAGAATAGGCTCAAAAATTCTCAGAAGTGGCTGCGAACATAAACAACCTCTTTAAAGAGAACTATCTTTATAGAAGCTATATTGTACAATCTGATATTACCTTGCTGATCTGATTTTCAAGGTAATATTGAGGATCTATTGGGATGTTATTCTCCAGTACATATATCGGATCTTCAGACCTTTCATAAGCCTATTAAACCACAGTTAGCATAGCAACTGGGCTTTCTTTCTTGGCATATTCAACTAGTTAAACATGACTAGCAATTTACCTTGGCTCCTTTTGCAGCTTTAATTATGACATACGGTACACGATCTCCGACACTTGGAGCAGTAGCAGCATCTCTCTGTTAATCCAGAAGACCTTTAAACTTATAATAGAATATAATGATCACAAAGAAAAAGTATATCAAGTTGAACAAGGGATTTTCAAATCTGAGGATCTGAAATTTCTAAGAACTTAAAAGTCCTACATCCAAACAAGCCTTAAAGAAATTATAGCGATATTAGTATGTTAAGTCTAACTTAGGGGCTATTTACTTACCTGAGAAGTGGATAAAGTGGGACAAGTGGAAAACTCACTTGCCTCACTTTCTTTGTTTACTTGAAAAATTGTCCACTTCCCAATTACTATTCATTTCAATATATTTTTCACTTTCTCCACTTCTCTCCATTTAATTCATAATTTTATGATAATTAAATATATTAATTTTTATTAAAATAATATTACTTATAATAATAATATATTAGTATATTATTAAAAATACTGATTATTATTAATTTTTAATATTGTTTTAACATTTTAATTTCATATATTGTAATAACATTAATATATATAATCTATTATTAATATATTAAATTACTAAATAATACATATTATTATTTATATTAGATTTAAATATCTTTTATTACAGTTTCTTCTCACCTTCTTATTCCAAGTAAACAATAAAACTCAAACATATTTTTCCACCACTTTCCATTCTCCCACATTCCTTTCACTCACTTACCTCACTTGCTCCACTTTCTCCAAAGTAAACGGCCGCTTAGTGTTTTATATCACTGCCCTAATTAGAAATAATTAGTGATCTGCCCCTAATAGATGATAATCAGAAAGTACCTGCTACAATAGTTCTAAGTAAAATTTTCTAAAACTTTATGAATAGGAAATTCACCTCTGTGAATCGAATAGAGATGAAATACCAGATACTTACTTTACGCATGCGCTCAGCAAGCTCAACATGAGCAGCCTTTACAGCATAGTCATCTCCTGTTTTTGTTAAACCCTATCAAGCGAGAGAATATAAGAACCAATCAAGAACAGTAAATCATGAGCATAAAAAAGAAGTGGCACAGCATGGATAGTGTTTTCACCTTCGTTATTACCAGAAGGGAGAGATCCATGCGGTTCATTAGAAGATCGGAAATTGCACTTTTGACATAGTGAACTGCACCAGGAATATCGCGGTCGACTAATATTTTGTGAAGGCATTCCGTTACCATATTTTTCACTAGCAAACAGTTGTCTCTTCTGACTGTCTCAATACCTGTCCCCACATGCGTCTCTTATTAATGATCCACACCTTAAGCATATTAGGCCAGCACCCAGAGGCTGGTGGTTAAAGACACCATCTCACGAGGGAGAGAACCTGGGTTCAATTCCCAGTGGAGAACTCTAATGGAACAAAACTTAAGCATATTCGAATTCATACCTTTAGTGTCCATTTTGTCAAACTTCTCAGGACTTGTCCAGTACAGTCCAGCATATCTCTTCTTGCTAATCAATAGGTAGGGATAGTACACCTTCTCAAATTCTAGTTTGATGGGCTTCAAGAAAAATTAAAAGTTACGTGATAAATGCAAAATAGAATTAGCATGCACATAATTCCAAGTGGAATTCTGCATACTAATGAACAAGGCAAAGAAAGTGATCATGTGTAAAGGCAAAGATGACAAAGAAGTTACCAAAATTATACAACCACAAGATAGGCAAGCTAGGATACATATAGGAGCAAATAAAAACATGCAACACCCACAACCTTCTCAGTGAACCGAAACATTTGGTAATGCTTAGAAACAGAAAAGGATTTTCAATTCTCTATTTTCAGTTTTCACTTATTTTCTAGTTTCATTTTCTATTAGAGAACTAGAAAATACTGAAAATGCATTCAAAACAGAATTACAGAAAATAATTTCAAAACATAAAATTGAAGACTCCGCTCAAACCGTTTTTATTCTTTACGCACAATACCTTAGAAGATTGCAGAACATGTTTAACAAAATGTTGGAGGAAAAATGAAACACCTCCTAACATTACAGGACCAGCAACTAAAATATCGCCCATTATTAGATTGTCTTTCAGTTACAAAGATACACAGCGGACATGTTTTTCAACTGACTAGCATACCTATAGATGCATCATCTTAATCAAAGTTTTTAAACCTAATTTAAGAGTAAAACTCTCAGTTGAAGTAAAATGAACAGAGCAATATAGAAGAGAAGCAGCTTTCTTTTCATCATCATCATATCATCATTATGCACCAAAGAGTAGAGAAATCCTCATTCTTCATAGAAGCATTTCAATTAAATTTAGGTTTAGTGTTGAGAACAATTAGAACTCAGCCATAGTAAGCTTGAGAATGGACTTGAGGGAAGGAATGTTGGCGTTCGCAAGCTAGGGTATCAAAGCTTTTCGCATTGCAGAACAAAAGGGCATGCCATCGACACTCACTGAGGATGATTATGATTATGGTTGATGCAGAGTTGCAAGAGAAAAGAGTAACAAGGAGTCGTCCAGAGCCAGTGGCAGGCAAGCAGTGACAGTGACCTCTAGAGAGGAAGGACGGCGGACGATTAAGTTATGATTGTTTGAGAGAAAACACGAGCGAGCTTGCATTGTTGCAAGATAAGAGACTTATAAGGAAGGGTCCAAAGTTAGTGGCAGTCGAAACGATGGCGCTGGCATCTAGAGAGGAAGGACTCACTGCAGAGAAACGCATTGAGGATTTTTTTTCCCCTTCCTCATTCTGTTTCATGTACTATCGCGTAATATTTTGCACGGTGTTATCTCAAAACCATGCTTCTTTCACTTCTAAAATAAGTGAAGAACTTTTTTTTGGGTCCACTGGAATTGCCCTCTGAAGAACTGAATCCAAATGCTCCACCTAGTGAATATTTTAAGTTAACCACAGCCTATGAGTGTGGTGGTGGAAAGAGTTTTTATTTTTTAAAACTAATGACTTGAGATAGCTTTAAGCAGCTTTCTAGAGTTGGTAGGCATTTAAAGAGATGGAGAACCATGTTTTTCAATTCTCCTTAAAAGAAAATAAATCAATTTGAACACAATCTTTAACTTTTTCATCTCTATAGAGAATTTGTTTAGAAATTTAGTAATTTGCTGCTTCTCAACAGCCCTAAGTGTCTCATTGTCAAGAGATACGTTAGGATTCAACAGGCCTAATTTCTGAATTGACCGTGGGAGTACCATTCAAAGGATTTACAATATAATGGACTACTTCCACACAATAGCCACTGGATTACTTGCACAAGTTCGAAAAACAATCACCATTAGGCCCCTTCATGGCTTGCTCANNGGCTAAACAACTACGATAAGCAGCAAAATGAAGCTGAAGAAATGGGGCAGAGAACAATGCAGCAATGATCCTTCAGACATACCTTTGTAAAAGTACCACTGATGTACTCTGCTGCTTCTCTACCTAATTTCATTGCAGCTTCAACAGTTGGTACACCAAATTGTACCATTACAGAGTCTGTGTCCCCATATATAACCTGAACAACAAGCTTATCAGCAATGATAGGTAACTAAAACTATCAGTACTAGACAAAAGTTAACCTTAGAGTACAAAAATGCTTGTACGTAGATAAAACAACCACGGCTACTAATTTTTTTGGTATCCTTCAATAGATAAATACCAAACTATGTCTAATATCATAATCATAGCAATGGATATCGCTTATACGAGCACAATGCTTGAATACACAGTTAAAATCTTCAGTTAATAGAAGTAATGGGCTCAATTAAATATTATTTGAGTGTGTTTGTGTGCCTATATATATTCAAAAAAATTTAGGAAAAGCGCTTGAGGAAAATGTCAATTACGGGGATATCATGAATTCTCAAAAGATGCTGATGCGTAAGTATGATCACACCTAAAATGTCCGCATACCTGCATAAGATATGCAGGCACAGTGGCACACATATATTTTAAGGATGTTATAATCATGCGAGTTTTTTGAGCTAATTAGGTTGACACAATGAGAAAACATATACATGGATGATCACTTTATGTTATCGTGATCTAAAAGCACAAAGATAATAAAAGGAAGTTCTATCCGCATGATGCCTTATTTATAAGCTTAATAGTTAGATTTGCATACTTCTGCATTGTGATCGTATCCAGCATCTGTGGTGAATTTCTCCTGTACAAGCTTCTGTGTCTGCTCAATCATTTGCCTACCTGAACATGACGGAGAAACAATTTGCAATAAGAAGATAGGCGAACGTAACCAGTGAATGTCTACATATAGAACTTCCCGGAAGGAGCAAGCAAACTGACTATGATAATGAAACTAAGGATTTGGATAACTTTCGTATAGTAATTACAAATCTAATCTCATAATTAACAGTTTACCATAGCTGGTCACGCTGGAGGATATCTCTAGACAGGGCAATTGGCCAACTGTAGCTCCAGTAAAGCCATAAACTGAGTTGGCACTAATCTGTACAGATACAGCATCCAAATTGATTTCATAGGTCAACACGCCAGGCAAAAATCCAATCTCATAGCTACAAAGTGAGGATTAAAGGCCTACCTTCAGAGCTAGTTGGCGGCCGTCCAACACAGCTCTTACAAGTGGATCTTTTGCGTCCTGTATCATAATCAAGTGATGATCAGTGCCATAAATATAAGATTTATACATCGGTTCCAAAAGTAAAAGAAATAATGGATTGCCTGTAACCAGGAGATGGTTTACCTTAAGATCTGCTTTTGCCCTTTTGCGAGCAGCCAATAGTTCTTCAAGAATTTCTGGAAGTATGCCCTGTAAACAAGCGAATCACATCCATCTAGTGGTTTTGGGTGTTTAAAAATGGTTTTGGAATCCCAATCGTTTTAGCTAGGGAGTGAAAATAAACTACCTTCTGAATGTCAGCTTTGACAAATATTTCACCTGAAGGAGTTTTATTGACACTTTCTGCTGGCAAATTCAGATGACGAGCATTTTCTGGTCTCACCTTCACCTTATGCAAACGGAAAAGTAGACATTTTTTCTATTATCATGTGTGCCTCATAATCTTGAAATGCTAAAGTTACCCATCGCTCTAGATTGTCAATTGGCTGAAGAAAGAATTTTACCAAAGTGCAGTAGCATAGGTTGTAAGCCATCATGATGGAGGGATATAGAGAAGCAAAGTCCAGAGTTGCTATTGGCTTTTCATAGAACCCCACCTTTGCCTCCAACACCTTTCAGTAAACACTTCAACGAATTAAAAAGTAGTTACTCCAATCAATTGTCACTGAAAACTAAAGATGTGCGACATGTGCTAGCTACTCAAGTAAAATTGCATTAGAATGATCAGTCTCTTGAGGAGGCAATTCAGCCTTCACAAAAAAGTGGTAAGATATGTGATTATATGCAAACAGATTCTGAATTAGAAAGAGTTCGATGTAGCTAAGCCCCAAAAGTATTGTAAGGAGAAACAAAAAAGGAATTTCTCAGCACGTCAAAGTTACTTACTGTTGCACCCTCAAAAGTATCTTGTCCAGAACCCTGTCCTTTCATATTAGGGATAACAAGGTTCCGCTGCTTTGCCTTCCTCAAAAGTTGAGAGAGGACCTATACCATTAAGATAATAGGATCTGTTATGCATGGCATTTCGCCAATCAACTTAAACTATTAGCGTGAAAGAAGTGACACCTTGATGCTTTGCCCCCTGGCAAGAAGGAAAGATATAGGGACTCCAGTTACTCTTGCCATTTCGACATAGTTATAGATGAACATCAATTTGTCTAGTAATCTCTGTGGAAGATAAGCATCCTGCAAAAATGTGACATTACAAGGACTTTAACAATTTTCCCACAATAGTAGCTAGGCATGAATTATCATACAATTTTCCTAATTATATCCAAAAGTAAGGCAGAAACATTACAGGTATCCCACCATGAATATTTTACTCTCGGACTTCTCCCTTAGGCACTTTAACAATATACGACCATACACTTCTTGAACTTCTTTGTAACTACACTTTCTGGCTAGGAGATCAAACAAGATACATCATGCAATCCAGACTCTTACTATGTTTGCATCCAGAAGATTCTTATCCCTAATCAACAGCATCACTATTGAAAAACTTTTTTGTATCTTAGGATAACCCTTCATAAAAATCCTAAATCCACAATACTCCCTGAGACGTAAGTCACACTGGAATGATAGTCTTATGGCCTGTTCTAGGAATTATGACTTGTCACCCTCATAAAAACTATCACCAGCATTTCCAAATTCCCAGAAGCTCAGATCTGTAAAAGATATGGATACCTTTAAGAGCGCTTCTTCTACCTAAACATGATTTCTATTCAGACAACCTTAAATCCATGAATGAGATGCTTTACTATCTCTATGTCCATCAAACTCCACAATCTATAGTTGTTAAGGTTTAGAGATACCATCATAAGGAATTTCTCGCTATTATTATTGAGAACCCAGCATTCTAAAAGAAACTTACCCAACAAGGCACATTATCACAAATATCAAGTAAATAAGGGAGAAGTTTATGACGTTCCTTGACTTACGTTCTTACTTGCTTCTACAAATTGACTTCTACTAAAGAAATATGAACTACTTATAACACATGCATGATTACACAAAAACACCTCCACCTTTTTTAAACCACCTTTGTCCGTCTTATATAATAGCATTGTCATATCTACGATACTAACTAGTTCTGAGTGCTGATGTTAAAAAAAGCTTTTCTAGGAATGGTCTAAGCACCATGAACTAACCATTTCTTATTGTTGCATGCAACATCTCTAACCGCTTTGATACTAATGACATATGTAAATATTTAATGTGAATAGCAAAGTTGTCAAAGGCACTTGAGGGTCTCCTAAAGCCTAGAAGAAGCCTAGAAGCAAGACGGCGCATGCCCAATAATGCGAGTTCAGTAGTAGCCACTAACAACGACAATAAAAAGAAAAAAAATACACAAAAAAGCAGGTTAGCTGCAGGTATGCTTGCATTTCTATTGGAGTGCAGATTGAGTAGTGATTTTCTTCTCTTATTTTTCTTTTTTAAGATGTTGGGGCCAACACCTTTACAACGTACGCCCAAGCGCACCCAAGCACTTCTGTAAGGCACGCTTGGATTGCGCCTTATAAAGAGCGCCTCGCCTGGACCCAAGGCGGGTAGTGGTGGATCCAGGTTTTTAAGCACGAGTGTCAAATTGTCAATACAATATCTAAATCAGGATCAGGACGGATCTAATGGATGGGTGCAAAACAACTACAGAAAGACAAATTTGAAAAATTAGAGGCGAAAAATTTTAAAGATAAATCAAATTAGGAAAAAAAAATAAAATCAAAGACTAGAAGATTCCAAATTTGTAATTTTTCTAAAAAAAATTATTTATGGCCTTCAAATTGAAATTTATAGTCTCAATTTGGTAGGTTTAAGGAATTAGTTTTTTAAAAAATATGGATGAAATACTGCATAGGAAAGAGGAAGAAATAAGACCAAACTCAATCAAAAACTAAAGTTTGGAATGACTGAAAATAAAAAGAAACACTAAAATAAAAAGTGGCGGTGTGAAGACTGAAGGCTTGAACTCATAACGTTAATATTTCTTAAAAAATATAACAGTATAACTACTCCACCAATCTCATAATATTAATTTAACGCCATACGGTTTTCACTTAAATATAACGTAATATGTAACCCAACGCATACATTAATAGTTTGTCACTGGAATAGAGGTATCACTTGCCACCTGCCGACACAGTGAACCCATCCCTGCAGGATACCCTTTCGCACAGAGCACCTTGGTGCACATTTGACAACACTGAAGAATACAATGGATTGACAAGATGTTTTTCAGTCTCCTTGATACTATAAAGCCTGAATTTCTAAAGCACATCAAGGCAGTAATTTGGGGAAGTATGAACAGACCTTTAAGCAATATACAGCAAGCCTTCTTCTTGTCTCTGAATTCCCATTTTGAAGATCAGATATTATGGAATGGTGTACATCTTCTTTCTGATCACAAATGGAACACAAAGTTCACAAGCAATAAATAACCCAAGACAAAGTTGACAATCATAATAGACCATTTAGCTAATCACTATAGAAGAAAATAAAGACCATTGACAGGTTTCTTATACTCAAAGTTAAGGCACAAGTTAGATTCTTGGGGGCTGTTTTATAGACGTTATTATTTTTACAAACCGCTACGTTTCAATAGAAGTAAGCATGAACTTGTACCCTGCAGAGAGTTCAATCTGATGATCCTGGTAGGCATAAAGATCGAGCCAAAAGGAAGAAATCATAAAATATTAAAAAAAGATGCAATTTAACGTAATCTTATCCAACTAAGATTAGCATTCGAATAGAATAATCCTCGGTCCTATGGCAAAAAATTGTATAATGATATAATTGTCTTACTGCTTCATAAAAGAGCTACATGTTCAAAATCATAATACACCAGCTATCATTAATAAGCGGAGGAGGACAAGGAATCAGGAGAGCTACCTGCTCAGAGAGAAAGTGAGCAGATACAGAATTTAATGAATAAGAACTAAGCTTGTGATCCCTTTGCATAGCCTGTACGACATTGCAAAATGATTTAGAAATTAATAACAGTTCAATTTATGCCATCATTTACCAAAGTAAAGGTCCAGAGCAGAACCTGAAGCAGATCAAACTGCACTCTTCCCTCGATGGCTACTTCCTTGCTTTCCCTTGTTCCATGTTGTCTATGAGACATCACATACTGTGAGCATTGATAATCATATCAAGGAGCAAACTACTCTAAACATTAGGAATTCTTAGTCAAATAAGTAAAACCATGAAGACATAAGTAAAAGACGTATGAACGCTCGTTGCAATGCCTATCAACACTAGCATTCATCCACTGCTGTACTTCGAGTTCCACTCATACAATGGATGTTGAAAGTACATCTTGCAAGATCCTTACAGATCTACAGGTTCGGATGATGCATTAAAATGAAGGCTCATTTATATAAACATGAGCAGTTATCGCTAGTAGCTGGTAACCCCATTGGAAAATGAGTTTCGCCTTTATAGATTCAGTATTCGATACTGAATCGTCATGCACAATTCTGATCATTCACAAAGTCCCGTAGATTAGCCAAAATTAACTTCACAATTGGTAAAGACAACTATGAACTAAACTACATATTTGAGATTTCATGAATCCAAAATATAGAGCCATCTAGAATTTAATACCCTAACAGCTACAGTAGATATGCACAATTCAAATACCAATAGAACACTTTAGGTATCAAAGTCCAAAGCACTGGTTCTACTAGACATGGATTTGTATACAAGAATTTGTGTTACAGCTAGGCATTTTTCTTGTAGATAAAGAGTGAGAGTAATGCATCCTACATGTACCACTAGCGACCATAAGCAGTCCTATCATACTTACGACTTGCAATTCATATAAGGTAGGAGGAAACCTTGATGAAAATGTAGTATCACGCATCCGGACTCGATTGTTCCTAATGCGTCCAAGGATTGGGAACTCCGCAATTTTAAGGGCTTCAGCTCTCTACAAGGCAATTAGATGTGTATACTGAGCATCCAATACTTAATTAGATGCGTAAGGTGGCCTACGAGTTTTTCATTGTGATATTAAAACAGAAAAGAAAAACTTGAAAGTGGAAAGATCATACCTCAAGTAAATATGGCAGATCAAATTTGCAAATGTTGTATCCAATTATAATATCAGGGTCTATTTCACGGATGAAGTCCTGCAATTCTCAACAGTGATAACTTTAGAATACAAATATTCACCCAGTTAACTTTCTGAGAAATATTATCAAAGGGTTCTAGATCAGATATCTTGGAGATGATAGAAGACATAGAGCAGTGACAAGAAATTAATAGGTACTGGTTTTATATCGTAAAATTGGGACAGCAAGGCATAACAAAGAAAGCAATTCCAGGACACCTTACTAGCAAACCACAAGGATAGTACAGGCAGGACCATGTAGTATACAGTTAGGGCAGTTTTCACCCCAGCCCTTGCTGCCTTCACTACAAAGTCATTCCTTAACATGGATTATCTAGTATTTTTTCTGTACATGTTGTAAGTAGGAGATCTCCAAAGTCTTCTCCTTTTTTTAGCATTTTACCCTTGAGTTATTGTTTTAAGAATAGTGGTAAAACAGGAATTGGAGATGTAGAGGATAGCTTGTCCTTAGAGAAAGTGGATCCAGCCCTAATAGTCATATGTCTCTGTATGGGAGAGAGGGATGGTGGCTCCTCATAAACATAATAGTATCATATATCAAAAAAGAAGTTGAACAGCAAAGCAGTCATTGATAAATTAGGGATAGCGCATGCAACAACATTAAAACTAAATAGATTACAGCCGAGCACACCTTATTGCCACTAACAAGAATGTTCTAACCAGATAAAAAATAAGCGACATTCGACTAATTCAAAATTCAAACCAACAATAACTCTTAAGAACTTGCATAGAATTCTTAAAGAAATATATTATCTAGATTTCTTTATGCCAGGTCTTGCTTTACATCCAAAGGCACCATAGATAACACTACCTGCAGGTATTGTGGGGGAAAATGCAGGAACTACTCAAACAGTAGCAAAACTGAACAAAACACAGCTTGAGAAGTTTACCCGCCAAGCAAGCAAGACATCTTTCTCTGAGTCGAAGGACATGACATCTACTCCAACTATTGGTGAGCACGACTTAAGAGTCATCACATTACGTATGAAAGGCTGATCATCTCCTTGTAGAGTGACTAAATTGGCGATCTGGAAAAAAAAAGGTCGTCTGCATAGTTAAAAACATCATTGCTGTAGGACAAAGGGTAAAACTGAGAATAGATTGAGCAAGCATTATATCTTATGAAATGCAATGAACAAGTAGAAGATTAACCTGAATAACAGGATCATAATTTGGCTCAGGAAAAAGTCCTTTGCGACCAGCACACTCAATATCAAAGCTCAATATACGAAAAGGAGCCATGTTTGAATACTCCCCTTCTGGAGCATGACTTATCAAGTCGCAGTAGCTGAACAAATGTATCTTAAGGAATGGACATTATCAAGATTCAAGGACACTGAGCTTATCGGCATATCATGGTTTCATAAATGCTATTACTTGAAGAAAGTATAAGGATACTGACAATCAAGTTCAAGTTGGCAATACGTCATGCTTCTGCTAGTTTTCATAAACTTTCCTGCAGGAACTTCAATCCAGTTGCCTCCAACAATGTGACGGTCAATCATAAAACGAAGAGCGAAAAGGATATTGCTTTCATATGTAAGAAAGTTCTTTGAACCAAGTCCTTCGATGTTTACGCCCCTTTCCAATATGCCTAAAGAACGAATATAAAATATTCAATTAAAGCACACACTAAACCACTTGACAAAGTCAAAGCACACACTAAGTACTTAACAAAGTCAAAGTATGATTATCTGCTTGAAATATTCCAAAAACTTCTGATTGACAAAGTCAAAGCAACACTAAACCACTCAATACCGATAAATATCTTTATTCTTCATTGGTATTCTTCTCTGGAAGACTTAAAATATAACTCCCAATAAAGTACTTAATGATCTTGTATAGAAAACCTGCTTAAAACAGTTGCTAAAACATCCACAAAAATGGACAAAGTTCATTTTTCAAGAGAATTGGCTTAATTCAACAAAGAAGCAACACTAATTCTAAGAAATTTAGCTTTTTCAACAGAAAAGCAACAGGGAAATTTTCATTCTTCAAAAAATCCCCTTGCCTATCCATCTTTCCTCAAGACTGAAGAAAAAGGTATAGAAATGTTGGATAGGGGAAATTTCGAAATTTCATCTCTTCGCAAGCACCTATGGAACAAATTCCTTGCTTTTGCCTTATCGGATGTAATCCACACTTTTCTTTTGAAGACCATTCAGGACTTTAGGATCACTAGCAATTGCTGCTGCATGTCTTTTTTCTTTGTGGGAGATAGCTTAAGCTTAAGGGCAGACTTGTAATAAAGCAGAAAGGTACTAAAGTAAATGCAGTTGATTAGCCCATAAGTAGGAGGAGGCGAAACTGGAGCAGGAGGTTCGGTAAGGAAGGATTTTTTTTCATGTACCAGCCATTACCTTCCTTTCAGATAGGACCTTCCCTGTGTACTATACTTGTTCCAGTTTAAACAAAACGGCCAACCAACTTCAAATGTTAGGAGCTTTACCTCGACAGCTTGAAACCATTGTAGGTAAAGCAACCACAATCTTAAGGAAGGGTTGGGATGGTTGTTGCTGGTAGTACATAATACTCTTTTTCTGCACCATCTCAATCCTTCTAATGAACCTTGACACATTACTGCTTCTATTAGACTCTCTCATTCTCATCTGGCATGGAGATTAATAACACCACAAACATGTGACCAAAAACCAATATAATCAAAACAAACTCAGATGAAACCAAAACCACGAATATCAAATGAGATCAGTAACAACCTCCAAAGTTTGCTGGAAGGCCGGGATGTCATCTGGGCCTATTCCTGCAGGACAGCTGATGTAGAAGTATGGCTCGAACCCATGTACGTGGCAGCACACGCTATGACCTTAAAAAACACTTCCCCAGATAATCTCAGCATCAAATACACTAATAAAAGTGCTACGTGCATCAAAATATACCTTTTAACTTAGCCTATGAAAGTGAGTTGGAGTCATTTCCACTACATATTTCAAATCATGGGTCCAATCATGATTAGAAACATGATCCTTATTCACTTTTAGAATAAGTTAGAGGTATATTTAGATGATGTGCGCAGAATTACAATAAAGTAATGCAGACAAAGAGATTGATGGAAGATAATTTAAAAGACCAGACCTTCTCTTGTTACACCAAATATCCTAAGGATTGCCGCTGGACCGGCAGAGTTTGGAAGCAGCACTTTGTGGCTCTCTCCAATCACATAGTCGATCTCCAGCTGCTGAAAAACTTTTTAACAGTAAAAATAAAATAAGATCAAGTTAATATACATAGAAGTAATCTATCAAGCTTTGTTTCCAAAGAATATAGTACTTTTTGTTCGAGCTTGATACAGCTTATTTGATTGATCATTTAATAGTTTCCCATTAATGTTTCAGCAAAAAATATTAGCTGTCCAAGCACATAGCGAATCAACCATTATATGGGCAGATTATTGTTCTCTCCTTCAAAAAGTTTCACCTTTACCCAAAAAAAAAGAGGTTCACAGACTATACTATGACTCACAGAGTGACTCTGATTTACACAAATTGATACTTGAATCAATGCAAGGGAGCAAACTGTAAGTGAAAATTTGGTCAAAGGAATGCAGCGTAATTTGCCAAAATTAATAGGAGCGAAAAGCCCAAATGTTCAGTTCAAAAGTCAACCTTTTAACTTCTTTTTTTCAGTTATAGTTACTTGAACAGTTTTTATAAAGTATATTCCTGAAAACAACTTCTATGATTAAAGAATCCTCCAAGCTCATCCTTATTGTATCAACTAAATATCTGGAGTCAACAATTGCATGCAATGAACCTTCAGTCCAACATTACTTACAAGGTAGAGTATGGGAATAACCTACAGCTCCACCGGCCATACAAACCAATGGCACGTGATTTTGATATAATGCCAACGAGTTATGACATTTTTTCTATTACAAGTCGATACAAGATTACCCAGTAAAACTGCAAAAATAAAAAGTATGCTACATATGATCGATTATAATGTAAAATATTAAAGAAATTACAGAAATTTACGGATTTTTTGGGAGCATGAAAGATAGGCAGGGGAGAGCGACGGCCGCTTCCACTTGGAGAGACGAGAAGCGAGGGCCTCATCACGGAGGAGAATGAGGGCTTCCTCGTCTTCAGCGTAACTCAACATCGCTTCTTCCAAGAACACATCCTCATCGTCCATCATCTCCTCCTCGAAATTTGTGACAGCCGGCGATTCTGCAGCCGCCGGCGGTCGAGGGCTAGGGGTACTGTTGAGATTGGCTCGCTTAGGCGCCGTCGCCGCCGTGACGGAGGACGGCGGCGGCCCACGGCGCTTGGAGTTGGCGCCGCTCATGGCGGTGGTCGGAGACTCGGAGGGTTTTGATTGACAGAGAGAGCGAAGGGCGGAAAACGACTGGGGTTTTCCCGCCATTGTAAGGACCTTTATTATGTGCTGACAAGATATCTCACGTGAT